>BQNB010009957.1:3123-85330 GCA_026074375.1 Tanacetum coccineum
TCAAAAAATGTTTTCACAAATTAACTTGTTTTAACTTAAGACTTATATTAGTTAACTAATCAGATGTGTCACGCAAATAACCAAGTTACTATTATGTCAAATCTATTTTGTTTATCAAATAACGTAAGTGAATTTCTCTAACCAAACAATAAAGAACATAGACAAATCTTTAAAACAATATAACACACAACGGGTCTTTCGACCTATACCGTTATGTGTATACAATCAAAGTTGATTAACAGAGTTAATAAGATTAGACATGATATGATTTCAACACAAGCTTAAGATTAATAAGATCGTAATAACACCAAATACTTATTTATTATATTAACATTATCGAGTAGACATAAAGAGCTTAGCCACTCATGGCTATGATGTTGATAACAAAGTAAAGTAGTGAAACAAGAAACATATGATAATCGGATTCGAGAAGGGTTGAGCACAACCTGTTTACAAGTACTGAATCGTTGTAACCCTTTATTTAACTAAATACTATAATGTTCTTCGTCTTCGCTGGAATTTTATACTTAATCCCAAGGATTTAAAGAGAGTTGATATGAGAGGAATTGACATGGAAGTGTGTTTTATGAAGGATTTCTTGGATTTTTGAAGCCTCTCGTGCTCGCAGTTTTGTCCTTCGATCATAAGAGCTTCAAATCCTCAGCTTCATTTGGGAAATCCAATACCCTAATCTTATCGACTAACGTTTATCTTTAAGCATACTTAATAAACGGCTTAGGATTTACGTAGAGAACCTTCTTAAAACATTGAGGACAATGTTTAATTCTAGTATGGGTGGGATCTATCGATTTGATTATGCCTGCAGCTGTTGTTTTTGCGTAATCCCGTTTTTACCACCAAAATTTTAAAAAAATTTAAAATTTAAAATTTTTCAAAAATAAAATAAGTGTTTTGTCACAATTTTAACTTTCCTACTGGGTAGAATAAGAATAAATTTTGACCCGATCGAGCGTGTTGAGCTCTAGCTTGTTCTTTAACGTTTAGGCTAAGCGTTCGCGAACATTCACGAAGAATGAAAAATGATAGAGTTGATTATGAGTTGGATGCTAAACAATGATTATTTGGAAATATTAAGAGCTAATGTGTGCAATTTGTGGCTTTTTCTCCCATAAGCTCTTAACCGGATTAATATACGTGCTATTTTTGGAAAATTAAACTTAAATCAATAATTTTTATATAGTGTATAGCAAAAAATTTAGTATTAGTTCAAACTTATACTTGAATTTTTCAAAAAGAAGTCTTCTTTATATATTATAAAAAAAATAAAAAATAAAAATAAAATAAAATAAAAAATAAAAAATAAAAAAATAAAAAATAAAAAATGATGAAAAAAGAAAAAAATATAATAAATATAAGTTGTGGGCTGATAAAAGTTTACTACCTCTTGCCGGCTCACACCGATGTGGTAGTCTTCTAAAGAAAGCCCATAGTAAGAATAAAAATCCGAGACTGATAAAAGTTTGTTGCATCTTGCCGGCTCACAACCGATGTTACAGCCTTCTAAAAGGTCGAGGGTTACAATTGCAATCAATGTTATGTATAATTAAGTGTAAATTAATAAATAGATCTCTTTTTGTTAAATTTAAATATGCTTTTGAAATTTGACTAATTCATTTTAAGTTTTTAAAACAAGTTGTATACGGGAAACCTGAGATTTTTTTTGAAACCTAAGGTCCGTGAGTCCCGATACTAGTCTTTGTGAGGTGTCAAAAGCCTGGTCACTTTGATCCGCAAGGTTGGGATGTGCGGAGACGTAAAGTCGCTACATGGGCATGATTCACCTTCAAAACTCATTATTCTCGGGCAGGAACAGTGAAACATAGAATTTTGTAAATGTTGATCATGGTTTGAAATTTAAAAAATAGCACATTTCACTAAGATTAATAAAGGTCGGGGGTGAAAAGTTTACAAGTTGCAAATATGAGTAGTGTTAAGCATTTTAACTGATTATTGATCTTGTGATTTCGTTTTATTCTTAAGATGTGGTTTGGAGCAAGTAAAAAATTAGGGACGATGAATTTATCCTTTTTGAGGCATTCTCGGATCGAAATGCATCTTGTTCTATGATCCCTAACAGTTATGGGAATAACGAAATTCGGAATATTATAGGTAGTTTCTAAAAAAATGAAAATTTTTGTAAAATGGGAAAATATGGTGTTTTAAAGCTTGAGATTTATTAATTCTCCCCACAAAAGTCTTTGCTACTTTTCAAAGATTTAGTTTGGGGAAGTTTTGAGGTATTTGGTATTAGAGCATATAACATTACGTGAGGACACGGCAATCATTAGTTGGGGGGAATTTTGATATGTGAGAAATCACATATCCTTTTTATATCAAAAATGACCCTTAAATGATTAAATTGTGCAAAATATGTTTGTATATTGCTTGTTTTGTCATTTGTGATGTGTAGGTACGGATATTGCAAAATCACAAGAAAAGGTCAAATCGGACAAACACGACACGGGGGGACGGTTAGGAGTTCACAAGAGCCGAAAAGTTTCTAGCAAAGGACAACAAAGTTAACCTTGGTCAACAATGGTCAACCAACAAAATGACAAAACCCTTAAAAATTCCCAAAATAACCTAAATGTTAAACCAAATTTCACTAAAAGCCCTAAACCCTAACACCGTTAGTCCTTTTATTATATAAAGAGATAATGGTGTTATTCACTTTTTATCCTTTAAACTAAACCCTTTACCATTTAACCGTGGCCCAAAAATTACCCAAGCCCAATCCCTCTTTATAAATACCCGAGCCCAAGTTAACTTCTCCCTTTACCCTGGGTAAAACAAAAAAAAAGTTATAAGCAGTTAAAAAAGGGCAAGACGGTGAAGTTACTATTCACCTTTGTCCCAAACAATTACCATGTGTTTAAATTAAAGAGGTAAACCCACACCCTCTCATTTCAACGTGGCCACAAGAGATTCTAGTACTATGCTACACGCTGGCAAGCTATTACGTCATCCCAAGCCTTTGATTGGTCAAGCTATGACAAGGAATGACACGCGGGCTCTCAAGGAAACACACTCTAAATAAGAATTTTGCACTAAAATCTATGTAAAAGAAGCACAAATCCTCTGACACAAGGAATGCCACGCTGGCAATCCGTGTGATCATAATCCAAGGGTTACAAAAGGGCATCGAATAATTGGCAAGGATTCAAGGGTTAAGATCAAGACTGAAAGGAGCGTGTATCCAAGGCCTAGAAGCTTCTCTCAAGCCTATAAATACAAGACCTTTTTCACTCACAGATCATCTTTTGCTTATCTAGTGTAGCTTAGTGTAATTTTTTAGTGTAACTTTTAGCTTATCGTTTTTAATCAATGTAACTTTCCATTACAAAGCTTGTAATCAGTTTTAATATCAATTAAAAGTTTAGTTTTCATATTGTGCACTTATTAAATCCTGTTTTCACTTAAATGAATTATGGTTCAATAAGCTCTTTTAAGCTCTCTAAAGTTTAATAAGCTGTCTAATTCACTCATAAGCTAGCTACACTCTCATTTAAGCTCTCAAAAGCTAAAACGAGCTTATCGTTACTCAAATTCACTCCCAAAATTACCTTAGCTTAAATTTGGAAGGGAAACCAGACATGGATGGGTTTCCAAGACCTCCCCAGCTTATCTTAGGATAAGCTGGAGCTTGTTGATAGCTCAATTGAGCCTTTTTATAGCCTTGTTTTGAGCAAGGGATCTTGTAAGTCTTCATTTCCATTTTAGCTTATTTACTATTTATCTGCTTATTATTGCTTATTGCTTGCTTTTATTTGTTTATTTGTGTTTGCTGATGATGATTGTTGCTTATTATGCTTAGGTTTTAGTTTAAAAATCTTGTGTGCAAGTTTTCTAATATTCTGTCTTAAAATAGCTCATAAAATAACATATTCTAATCTAGCTTATCTGAGTGCTTATCTGTTGTTTAAACTTGCTTATTATTTTCTTTTTGGCTTATATATTATCTGGTCTTAAAGTTTTGTTCATTAAAAATCAAGTAATCAAGTTAAAATAGGCAAAACTGTGCTTAAAGGAGTGTTTGGTTTAACTGATTTAATGGGTTAAAATGGGTCAAAATTAGTTTATACTCTTGGGTCAACTTAGTTTAGCTTAGATTAGTCCAAAAATTCAGCTGGTTTAAGTTTTAATGCGCTAAAACTCAAAATCTAGTTTTTGAGAAGTTAATATTTGAATTTGTCTTAGTTTTGACAGATATTGGTATTCTTATTGTTTAATTTATGATTTGTGAGATTAAATGCAAGTTTTGTGTTGTTTGAGTCTTAAAAACAAGTTGGAAACCAAGTTTATAGGTCTTAGTTTTGTGTTGTTTGAGTCTTAGTGTTTGAAAGTTTGAAATTCAGCTTTTTCATTTGATTATTGTGGCTTATTGTTTATTTCAAAATAATTTTTGAGAATTGATATAAGTTCTTTAAGGTCTAATCTAAATCTGTTTTGAGGTTAAAATTCCATAAGAATAAGTTTGTGGGCTTATTTTTAAGCTCAAAAGTAGTGGTTTGTTAAAACTGAAAAAAGGTTTTCTAAGTGTTGAAAATTGAACAAACAGCTTTTTCATCAAGCTTTTTAAGGGCTTATTTGTGTTTCAAATTCCTTGTTGATTAATGATTATTGTAGCTTATTGTTAGAGCTTTTTAGTGGTATAAATCATTAAGCAATAAGGATCCATATTTGAGCTTATTTTTAAGCTCAAAAGTGCCCCCCTCCCCCCTTTGCTGTTTGCCTGTTGTTTGGTGCCATTTTGCTTAATTGGCTTATTTGTGCTTATCTGCTTATTTTCCTATGCTATTTAGATTGAATATTGCTTATTAGTTTAGTTTAAGCCCATTTTAGCTTATGTCTTTTAATCTGGGGCTTATTTGAGCTTATTTGCAGTTTAGCTTAAAATTTTAAGTGTTATAGCCTTTTTAAGTTTTTTGTCTTTTTAGCTTTTGTTAGTGGCTTATTTTTTTTCAATAGTTCTTATTAAGTGTAGCTTATTATCTGCCTTTGCTTATTTCTAATTTCATTGTGCTTATTAGCCTTTTATTAAGCCTAGCAGACTTAATTGTTTAAACTAGCAGTACTAATTTAAAAGTTAGTACTGCTGAGTTTTAAAGTCTCAATTCTGGCTTATATAATTGTTCTTATTTGCTAATTTGTGTTCCTATTTGCTGTTTAAGGTTGCCTTGATATCTATGTTTGCTTATCTTGCTTTGTCATTTGCTTATTTGCCTTTGTAAGCTTAGCTTTTTTTGCAATTAGTTTCTTAAGTATAAAAATAAGCATTCTGTCATTTTCATTGTGCTTTTTCAACTTATTCCTTGGATTTCATAAAAAGCTATAGTTATAAAAAGTGCTTATTTTTCTGTCTTCTAAAAAGTTGTAAAAAATGGGAAACAAAAACGTTTGGGATTAGGGGAAGCCCTGGGTGAGCAAGGCTCAAACCTGGGACCTCAACCCACACCCAAACGTTTTACACACACACTCCACTACCAATATGCCTTGTGGTCTTTTTCAGTTTCTATTTGCAACATTAATTCTTTATAGTAGTTTTAGGCCTTTTAGCTTATTAGGCATTTTTAGCTTATTTGATAAGCTGTGTTACCCAGTTTATTTTTCTTAGGATAAGCATTGTTCAAGCTACTTTTGCTAATTTTTTAGAATTTTTTAATAATATTTAGTAATATTAAACATTTAATTTCATTAAAATCGTTTTTAATTCATAAAAAATTATAAAGAGTCAAAAAAATATAATTCTTTTTTAGAAAATTTTCTTTTAACATTTAGAACCTAGGAAAATTAGATTTGCTTCCGTAGAGGTTAAATTGCAAAATTTTATTTTTTAAAGAACGGGATTGAATCCCGTTCATGTTTTAGTGTTTTCAAGCTTAAATTTCCCTTGTTTTTGGTCTAGTTTTCTTTGTTCTAGCCTTTTAGTCAATTAAGACTCATAAAAACCAAAAAGATTGTTTTAGAACTTAATTTTGATAATTTAGGGTTTTTAGGTCCCGTTTAGGATTCCCGTTTTGCGTTTTTAGTTAAAATTTGTCTTTCGTTAAGTGTTTTTAAGTTTTTGCCTTAATTTTCTCGTAGTTTTAGAAAACCAATATCTATCTTGTTCTATTCAAGCATCGATTCTTAAAACGACTCTCGACTTTCAATTGCATTCCTCGTTGGGGATAACGACTCAGGAATCATACTCCCGGATTACTATAATTGTGATATTTTGATTCTTACCCTCATATTTTTATATTTATATAAGTATTTTATATTTATATATTATATATATTTTAAAGGGTAGCATCAGACTCGATCAATGCATTTAAGTGTATACGTAAACTTTTTACGTAAAATACAAAAACTTATAAATTATCTTCGTAAAAATAATATAACACTTGTTTTACGTAAACTTTTATTTGTTTGATGTCGGTTTACGTTGAATGTTGATTTTTAGGTTACGCGATTTAATTAAACGGTTGAAAAACAAGTAACCGCGTAAAAGTTAAAATAAATAGTTGAGTGTTTATTGACGTAAAATGATGTGAAAATACGAATTGTTACACACACTCTCCTACATAATCCCAACATTCCTACAAAAATTCTTCCCATTTCCCAAATGCATTTTTTAATCATTATTGCCTAATTATTTTATCTTAAAGGTAATGTGATTCACTCATATAATCAATCTTTTGATTATCATCTTCTTCATCACAACCCACACATGAACCTTCACAACTTTCTTCCTTAAGCCTTCACCATATAAACCTTCCCAAACTTATACCTACATGTGACAACTCACATTCTCTTGTACTTGTTGTCTCCCACATTCCAACATAGGCTCCTAAAGGTCCTATCAAAACATTCTTTACTCATTCCCTTTAATCACACACACACTCACCAATCTTCTCCTACACATTTCTAACTTCCCTAACATTCAAATTTGAAATTTGAATTTGAACTCTTAGGCTCCCTTCTATCACATCGCCATCATCTCACTTCCAACTCATATCCAACTCACCTCTTTATCCCAACATTCAAATTAAAATTTTGAATTTGAAATATAGGTTCCAAACCATCACATCATTCTCAAGTCTTATCCTTCACATATCCAACCCACATACAACTCACACTTCTCACAACATCCACACTTAGCCACCAAGTTAAGCATATTTCTTAGAATATCCATTTTGCTTAACCTCTGCCAACTCACCTCACAATTTGAATTTGAATTCAAATTTCCCCCCTCACAACATCCATCCTTTCTCTCTAAGTTTAGAATATTCTCTTTTCATATTCTTTCTCTTTTAACCATTCCAACTCGCTCACTCAACAATGGTTAGTTTCAAACCCATCCAAGTACACACACATCTCTCTCACAACACTTGATTTTAAGTACAAGTGTATTCTCTTTCACACAATGACAACTCACCCTAAACACATTAATTTGAATTTTGATATTCAAATCATGGGAGACAAAATCTTTTATCCATCACATAGGGAATACCCAAACATATTATTTGTCTAATGCTTCTTTCCTTTCTCTTTGAAATTAAACAAACACCCCCAAAACTTCTTAAACACTTCACAAAATATTTTTATCAAGTGGCTATTTGAATTGGTTGATCTTGAGTGTAAGAATGATGAAAATGTCAAAGCGTGAAGTATAATGGGGGATTTAGCAAGAACACGTATTTAAAATTCCAATAACCCAAAAAACCAAGAGGGCCTCTGGCGTGTGGGCAGCGCGTCGGGC
Source organism: Tanacetum coccineum (assembly GCA_026074375.1). NCBI lineage: Eukaryota > Viridiplantae > Streptophyta > Magnoliopsida > Asterales > Asteraceae > Tanacetum > Tanacetum coccineum. Next base: position 10,889 of record BQNB010009957.1, read on the forward strand.
TTGAAATTGTTTTTACCATTTTAGGTTTTTAGCATATAAATACCCATCCTTAGATCTTCTATTCATTACCTCTTGCTATTCTTTTTTTTATCTATTTCTCTTATTCTATCCTCTGAGTCTAACACCTTCTTGTGTTCTAATTTTCTCATTCTATCATTTTATTGAAGAGAACACATCTCCGCATGAGATACACACAAGTACCTAATCCACACTTATGTGTTATTAGTCAAGGGTATTCTTTCTCATACCTTTTCTATTAGAATCGAGTCTCTAGGTTAGGTTAGGACTTGCTTTAACTATCTTTTATCATTCAATTGGGTTGTAAGAGAAGTTGTGTATCTTTGTGATCAAGCATAGATCATTGGGTGATCTAGTGGGGTTTGGTATACTTCCAAAGAGAAGTTCTTAGTAGTCCTAGTGATCTGTTATAACCTAAGAATTATTTCACTTCCATAATGAACCCAAGAAAAATAAGATGAGAAGAATAAAAGAAGAGTAGAGAGAGAAGTAGAGAGAAGAAAAAAGAGATGGTTATGTCGGAACCCAATATCACCTTCACTTCACCATGGTAACCAAGAAAATAGAAAGAAGATGATAAGAAATAAAGAGAGAAGTTTAGAGCGAGAAACAAAAGAGAGAAAGTAGAGAGAAAATAAAGAGATGGTTGATTAAACTTGTGAAAAATACAAAGTGAACCAACACCCTCTCCACACATGGAGAGGGGTATTTATACCTATGTTGCCGGATGGGCTTTTAACTTGGGTTAGGCTCGAGTTTACTTGGGCTTTTAAGCCCGTAACACGTGACATATTAGATTACATTAAATGAGCCTGATTCCCGTTCTAGCCTATTACAACATTAATATATAAATGACCGAGACCTAATATTCCTAATGAACGAACTTCTCGTTCGACTTAATATTTTTGAGGCTAACAATCTCCCCCGAAGTGAGTTCATTGTGACACTCCTTCATGAGATCCATGAGATTGCTTTTGTTTTTAAGCTCTTGTCTTTGTCTTTGTCTTGGTCTTTATCTTGTTGTAGGCTTGTTCCTTCATGCTTTGTGATCTTTGATCTTGAGCCTTTGTTATTGTCTTTTGACTTCGTCTTTAGTTCCTAGATCTTTAAATCTTTTCCTTGTTTGTCTTGATCGTCTTTGCCACCTTGCGATCTTGTGTCTTGACCAACATGCTCATACTTTGCATCATCTTGAAAGCTTCCTAACAATCTCCCTTGATAGACTTGATATCTTGAAGGAAGATCTTGTATATCAGAGTGTGTGGAAGTCTTTGTCTATTAAATCATGAGCTTTCTTGATTCTTGAATCTTGATGCTTATAGTATGTCTTTGTAGTTTGAGCATGAGCATGTGGTAATGAATCTGACTTCAGCTGGAATGAGGCATCTCCATCTCCATCTTCATATGAATCCTGAAATAAAACAGTTAGCAATAAAGCGTGTGGATGAATATGGCTTCGTCATTCATCCGGATTTGGTTAGATTAACCTATGGTTCCGTAAGACCGTTTTATAGTATAAATAATGTACCTGTGATCAGGTATATTCAAATAATCTCCTTGACAGGGTTTCCAGCTCAAAGCGTAGGATCTTCTAACACAGATGTATTAGATTTACCATGCTTGCTAGTTCTCATTACTGGAACGTCTCAAAGCAGACAACACGGTAAGAGTGAATCAGATTGTTGAGAATCGTTTAGCCCATCTAGGATTAGTTTTACAGATAACTTATATACGCAGCGGAATAATAACGAACAATAAGTTATCAAACAAGGTTTTACTATTATTAATCTACTTCCCTAAGATCAAATGATCCTTGGGGCTAAACTAACTAATACATAAACTAACTAACTATTAGACTCTCATTGGAGAGATCTAACTATGATGGATGCACTAAACCAGACGCCTATGACCCTTTATATAGAGGGTTTACAAGAAAACCTAGCTTACATAGGAAGCTAACTTAATTTATCACATTAAGTCCTTGTTGTTTCATCTTTCTTCATTTATGCATATGTAGTTTTGTGATCATCAAATCTGAGATCCTAACAATCTTCCCCTATTTGATATTACAAAACAATCTTCATGAATGAAACAATCTTCAAAGTTTCCCCTTAACTTGAGATCTTCTTGAACATGTCACCACACACAATAAGCTGCAAATCAATAAACCTGTAATCTTCTTCCCCTTTTTGTAATCATCCAATAGGGGTTTTCAATAGATATGCAACTTGTAAACACTTCCCCTCCAGTGGTGCATGTAGATGGTTAAACATTTAATCAATAAGCTTCCCCTGAAACCAATATGTTTACCATCTCTTGAATCTCGAACTCTGTAGACTCTATGTAGTGATCGCTGATGAAGAAAACTGAGTATAATGAATTTGATGAAGAAGTAGAATCTCCAAAACTTATGTCTTATGTCTTGCACTATCCACGTGACAAAATCCTCATTTATCCTATAAAATGAGACACTGAGCACAATAATGTAACTCCTTCAAGTGATAGCAAATGTGAGCATTAAGCATAATAAGAAAAATCACACATTCCTAGATTTTGAAAGTCTTCGTCTGTAACACCCCGCTCCGATAAAGAGATAAAGCATCACATTATGGTGTCAAATCAGAACATATATAAAAGCAAGCGAAAGACTTTATTAATTAAAATACCAAGTCATAAAATTAAATAACTTCCAACAGTATTAAATTCTAACAAAGTCAAATGAAAGGAATCTTCAAAAAGAAAGGTCTTAAAACATAAATCCAAATAAAAAGGGTTCTTCTAAAGGTGGGTCCACTAAAAGCTCCTACTATCAACACTCATATCCCAGCTTCCCGCTTAGTACCTGCCGCAGGAAAAGAAAACGCGGCTGAGCTAACGCATATAATAATAATAACGGTAATAAAACGAAGGAATGAACGAAACGGATCACGAGAACCTGCCAAACAAATGCCAAACGATATATATAGAACAATGAATAGGATAAGAGTAATCAAAGGAATGCCCACGAGCCCCAGGCAAGCTCCTCTTGTGTACCAAATGTGATATGGGGTGTATTGCACACACACAACCATTCACCTAAACTGAACGGAACAAAGTACCTAGGATGCATCCATACGCTCCCTGCAAAACAAAGTTATATCCATATACACAAGCACTATGGCGAGTGTACGAACATATATAATCAAATCATAATAAGTGCACATACAAAAGGGAGTGCCGTGGACTAATCACACCGCCACAGATAGTGTCATGCCATTGGTGCATCAATGACATGTTCATGATACCTCCACGACTAGATACAAATAGCCCTGGCAAGATTAAAGCAAAGATATAAGTGAACAAGTTTTGAATAATCCAAATATGGAAACGAATCTAGTAGCATATTCCAAACAAGAACCAACAGATTCATACAAACGAATATCGAATCAAATGAGTCATGATTACGGATAGCAACTCAAAGGAATATCAAACGAATATCAAATAGATCAAGTAGCCAAACAAAAGAGAATGAAAGTGTCCTTACTAAAAGGACGGAATATTTGTACCTTAACGAATAAGCAATTGGAGAGAAATGAACACGAAGACAAAATATCACAACACCTTCACCGAATCAACAAGAATCCATGATTACATATTTTTATCTATCTTGTTTCATAAGTTTATTACTTAATCTTATCATTTAAAACACTTAAGGTAAATAAATTAGAGTTCTCCAAATTTCCAAAATCTGCCAACATTTTAAGCAAGTTTTCTGATGTTAAAGACCCATTAAACGACCTCTAAAAATTTTACAAAAAATCACAGAGGTTCCCACATGTGTCTAGTACACCCATGATCATTGGTTTAATTTATTTCCATGTTTAAGTATCCCTTTGACCCTTGTTACCCAAAACTGACCCGAATTTTGATCTGGCAGAACCTTTGAAAAGTTGACGCGAAAAAACCTTACTTAGGCAACTCAAAAATTTTTGAAACAAATCATGGATGTATCACATATCTTGAAGATTTACCAAATCAAATTTTAAAGTCTAACTCCTTACGGTTTGAGAATTAAAAATCAAACACTACAACTGAAATTTTTGGGCAGAATCTGCAGTTTTGACACATAATCTTATAAAATATAAAAATTGACCTTCCCGACCTCCAATTGACATGAGGCCGGATTTTCCATAAACTATACTCTACTCTGTTGATTTAATTTCTAGGGTCAAGGGAATTATGTAAACCTGATTTTTATCATTAAGATATAATCCGTTTGAACAATGGACCTAATTTCTGCCCAGGAATTTTTAACAATTGAAACCCTATATTAACACCCATCATAACCGTACTAGGGTTTCTAATCTTGTAGTTTTTATTATATAATCACATTTAATGATCATCTTAGGGTTTCAAAACATATAATTTAACCATTTTAATTAGATTAAAACCTAGAGAAATTTGACAAGAACACATTATTCCTTACAATCTTTTTAGGTTTTTATGAAAACTTTTGCATATGTAATCATCTGGGTTGACAACAAAAATGAAACAAATCAATAGACTTACCTAATGGAAATGAGAGAGGAGTACAAAATCATGCACCAAGAACACACCAAATATTGAAAATCAAAACCACACCATGATACACCCAAACTTCTTGGATTACTAAAAAAAACCCCAAACCTTTTCTTGATTCGAGCTTCTTGGGAGGAATACACAAAATTATGGGTGACTTATGTTTTAAGAAGGATGGGAGAGGGGGCGGTTTTAATGGGTAGGGAGAGCGAGGGGGACAAAATCTTTTTATTGTTTTAGGAGATTACCAAATATTTGCTTAAACCTTTTTACACTTCATTCCTAAAATAAGTTTAGCTTTAAATATAAAAGATTTTCTTGTAAAATCACCCCTAAGAGTCGGTCTAAATGAAGGAGGAGGGGGGCCAAAATAATTTTTTTCCCTTTTTGAAGATTACACAAAATACTTGCTAAAACCTTTTAATACTTATCTCTTAAAATAGGTTTTTAATAAAAAGAAAGTAAATATACAAAGTAATCAAAATTACAAAATATATTATTTTTTTTAAATATGGGCCGACCATATATAAGTTTTTTATATTTTTTTAAACAAAATACCTTATGTTATATCTTTATAATTTCTCAAAATTATAACCTAAGGTTTTAATTCCAAATACTTATTATTAAACTTTAGGTTATATTTCAAATTAACAAAATGAAATGAAATTTCAAATTTTGGGTTTTACATCGTCAACATCATATAATTACGAACAAGTTATCTTCAAACGTTGTAAGCCGTTTAAGACATAATAAGAACACGCATCTGTGAAACTCAACTACAACATCAAATAAGCAATATTCAATTGTCTTCGTGATCACCTCTTTAATAAATCCAAAACGAGTCATAAATCCAATAAGAATAAACTATTGTGAATAATAGTTCTATCCGAGATCCAAATGCGTCTGTTGTTCAACATCAGACAATGCTAGCAGTATTAAAGTACTCTGGCAGTACTAAAAATCAATAGAAGCCTAGCAGTATTAACTGTTATACGCTAGCAGTACTATCCATCCAGAAACCAACAGTATTAAGTATACAATAGCAGTATTAACCACACGAACAGTATTACAAATATACTTAGCAGTACTAACCAAGTAAACTAGCAGCATCATTTGGGCCTTTCAATAAATAACTCAATTATGAATCATCCATCAAACGAGCAACATAAATCAACTTCATACCCATGATCTGCTGCTATTTTCTAAACTTGCTACTTAACACATTTAATCATATATAGAAGTAAATATGTAATCTAAAAATCAGAGATTTCATATTGTTGAAGAATCATAACCAATCTTCCATAAATCATGCATCCAACCAACTGCTTTCATAAACATACACAAACAACACATGTTTTAGGGTTTTCAATTTAAATTAGCATCACCATCATGAAACCCTAAACAATAATCATAACACTTGCTGCTTTTTCTCCTTATAACACGAATCCAAAAACAAATTCAGCAGCCACTCCATCACAAACGACCAACAACAAACAACATAAATAAAACATTAAATGTACCTGCTATTGTTCGTCCTTCTTCATAAGTAATAAGATATAAGGTCAAATAACTCTAGAGTTTTGGAAACCCTAATCCGGTGCAACAAAAACCCTAGCAGAACCTTTATGCATTTAACCCTTGATCATACCTGTGCCACTCCTGCTGCTATCAGAATCATGACCATGATGTCTTTACTTTAACCTTCTGATATAAACGTGACCATGAACCCAAGTCATGATCTGCTTGTGTCACGATGGAATTAGGGTTTATTCTTTTCTTTACGAGGTTCGAGCAGCAATAACAACATCATCTTTTTCTGCTTTTACAGAATTAGGGTTTGAGAAAAACCTTATTATCACCGAATCTGCTTGTACATTTAAAAACAAAAAATAAACACGAAATTTAAAACCTTGTAACCCTAGATATCAAGAGCAACCCGCTCTGATACCACATGTTGAGAATCATTTAGCCCATCTAGGATTAGTTTTATAGATAACTTATATACGCAGCGGAATAATAACAAACAATAAGTTATCAAACAAGGTTTTACTATTATTAATCTACTGCCCCAAGATCAAATGATCCTTGGGGTTAAACTAACTAATACATAAACTAACTAACTATTAGACTCTCATTGGAGAGATCTAACTATGATGGATGCACTAAACCAGACGCCTATAACCCTTTATATAAAGGGTTTACAGGAAAACCTAGCTTACATAAGAAGCTAACTTAATTTATCACATTAAGTCCTTGTTATTTTATTTTTCTTCATTTATGCATATGTAGTTTTGTAATCATCAAATCTGAGATCCCAACAATCTTCCCCTATTTGATATTACAAAACAATCTTCATGAATGAAACAATCTTTAAATCTTCCCCTTGACTTGAGATCTTCTTGAACATGTCACCACACATAATAAGCTGCAAATCATATCTGCAAGTCACCTACCAAGAGCTTGTTTGATGTTTGCTCAAGCAGGATTTCCATCTTCATTGTGAATACATTAGTATCACTTGGATGTTCTAGGAAAATCACAAGGATAATGCGTAGGACTCTTGTTAACAGCTTGTGACTTATTGGTCTTCAACAAGTGTTTGTAATGGAATGTGTCCTAATGAGATTTATTTTATTGATCTCTTGGCTCTAGACTTGATTAGTGCGTTTTGGGTTTAGTAATCGGAGGCTGAAGCAGATTGCCACCTATTCAATATCAACTGACTCAGAGTGAGAAAGTCTATAGAAGTCATGTGTATCTCCGTGACAAATGAGACAAGTTTCTTTTGAGAGAAACTCGAATGGCTGGGAAGGGTTGTGCATTGCATCACTGGGTCCATGATGTCGTCTTTTATCAGATTTTCTTCTTATGTGGAAAACTGATGTTTATGTATTGACCCTGTTTTGCCTATGGTGTAGGGAGGGGTTGCTTTTATTTTTTACCCCTTTATCCATACATTTCTCTTTTAATTCTTAAACCCCTTCAAATGATTACCAGAGTCATTAACTAACCACCTTGTTGTGATTGTTTAGTGTTAGCTCAATTCTTAGTCGGCTATCCTTCCCTTATACTCTTTCATATCTCTAATCTACCTAATGGACTGTTATTTCTAACATATGGAGTGTCCTTGAGTAGATCCCTCCGGTTCTTGGTTGGATCAAGGAGATTCAAACCTAACCACCTTATGAATTCTAATCGTATGAATTAGATGTTGGTTTTTTTTTCGGGTTATGAGATTCGTAACCATAAAACCTTTTCCGAAGAGTATCAAGCACTTTGAGTCGATAAGATTACTTATTATTTTCAAGATCACATTTTAAATATATTTCTCCCCTTATTTTAAATACTAATTCACTTAGTTTTTGAAATACTTTGTGATTAAAATTTGTCATGAAAATTCTGTGGGAAAAACTTTTATTCTTAGCATGAGTTATATGGAACATTAACTTGCTCCCCCTCAATTTTACATATGTTTGACACCAAAAAACATGATACCAAGTTGTAAAATAAATATAAAATTAAGGGTTAGCATTGTTGAGCACACAATTTTGAAAGATTATGAATTGTCATTGAAGAATTCTTAAAAAATTATGCTCAACCACCTAATCATCTTATAACAAACAATCTATTTATTAGTCATTATTATCTCTTAGATGTTATTAAGACCTTTTATAATGTGTTGAATACATAAGAATTGTCATGTTATGATGTATCCAACAATCATTAAATCATTATTTTTTGAAAAACTCCCCCTCAAACATTGACTCATTTAAAAATGACACCAAATGTAGATTAATTGTCTTGTAAAACAATACGAGGGATGGAGTGTTAAACACACAGTTTTGAAAGATTTTGAATCGTTAGTGAAAAATTCTTGGAAAATTATGTTCAACTTTTTGAAAAACGAAATGTTAGAAGAATTCTCTTCCAACGCTAAGGATAAGCGCACTTATGCGTACACTCTCCTTTGTCGTTCGGGTCCGAGTTGCAATCTGAGATTGATTACTTGTCATCAAGAAAAATTAGAAATGACATGTTTTGAAAGCATTTGAAACTCCTGTTCGAACTTTATTTACACGCCCGTGTCGATGTTAATCCACATTTCTAGGTACGTAAATGTTATCGATTCCAAGAGACATGTCGAGAAGATTCTTTTTGTGAAACATTTTCTTATTTTTTGATTTTGTATTTTCTTTTTGAAATTTTATATTTTTATATATTTCTTTTTTTTATATGTTTTATATTTACATGTTGACCTCAGCATTGTTATGTGATGGTGGAATAGTAATTCCAACTCTTGTCGTGATGTAGCTGTCTTGACTGCTGGAGGAACAACTTTTAGAACCAGCTTTGAACTTAACGGTTCATTGTTGTGGTCGTGAATTTCGAGTTCTGAACTGTTATGATCAGAAGTCATTGCTTGTTCATCAGATCAGAATTCCTTGAAGCCCTGGTTTCTGAGATATCAGTCTTTTCAGCAACCAAACTCTGAGTCCTTCCTTTTTAAGATTGAAAGATGTACCTGCACTTAAGTTAATAGTACTTGTACTGACATCAAGAGTTTTTTCGCCTTCATATTGGTTAGTGATATCTTCATTTGAACCATTTGTAGGATCACTGTCAACCTTGGTTGTGCTAGAGGTGAATATCTTTCCAGTTGGAACCCACCTAAGACCAACAGTTTTGAAAATTTTACCTGTCAGTTTCCACCTAAGACAAGATCTAGGAGTCATTGTTTTCTCATGCACAAAGGAAGTCTTTTTGATTGAAAACCTATGTCCTTTTGGGATCTGTCTTTCTGGTTTCTTTGCAAAACTTGTTTGCTCTATGGGTTTGTTTATGTTTGTTGTCTTATTGGATGGAACCTTAGCACGCGAGTTAACTTCATTCAGGAATTTTATTACACAAAAATCATGATTTGCATTAAAGACATATTTCTGACATGTCAAACAAACAAAATGTTTGAAGTCAGAAAAATTTCTAGAATTCCTAGAGTGTTCTGCTGTTGGCACAGTCTTTATCGTTACAAAACTATTCTTGGATGCAGTCCAATTCTTAGATGTTTGAGTATTGCTCCTAGGTTTTGGTTTGCTACCATTAGATGTGCTTTGTGATTTAGCAGAAGGCATCACACTAGGTTCTGAATTCCTACCTTTTTCTTGTTTCTTTTTCCTAACTTCATCTAGATAGTGATTATGAACCATGTCATTTGAACTAAATCTTAGCATGTTCTTTGAACTATTTCTAGATTCGCTAGATGCACTCACGTGATGAGGTTTTACAACATCATATTCCCTTTCCTTAGGCAAATAATGTGTAGTGACTGGTTTTGACAAATCATTATTCACATCAACTTGGGAGGCAAACCGTGATTTTGAAATTGTAGGTCGCTCAGACTTAAACTCAGTCAGTTGTCTAACAACTGATTTGTTTCTATGTGGTTGTAAAATCGGTTTCCCCAAGATTGATGTTCTTACAAACTTAGTATTCACACTATTCCCTGTTAATTTTCTTAACTTATTTTTTAATGCTGCAATTGCAAACCCCTTTTCCTGAAGTTGAGCTTTGAATTCAGTGTTTTTAGCAATCAAAGAAGTTGTGTGTTCTATAGTCTTAGCTCTCATTGTCTTGATAGAATCAAACAGTTCTTTGTAATGCCTTTTTAAAGTCTCATTTTCCTTAAGTAACTTTTCCACTTTATGTTCCAATTCGATGTTTATTGTTTCAATTACATCTATGTCATGTTTAACCTTGGCTTCATTACTTTTTACTTTTGAAAATTGATCATGTTGCCCTTCTTTTAAAACTTGATTTTGATATTTAAGTTCAAGATTAACACAATGTGCTTTCATTCTTAAAAAATCTTTTTAAAATTAGGCAACGGTCTTTTTGAGATAAATATTTTCATATTCGAGGGATTGATTTGAGAGTTCAGTTGTCTGGTTATCAATTAATTTAGCAGGCAAAGGACATGTGTCATGACATTGTTCAGCATTCTGGTTAACCTCTCCTTCATTATTGAATTCAGGTTGCTCAGTATGCTGTTGTCCTGTAGCAAAGACATTGATTTTAGCAGTCATTTATACCTCAGCCATTGGCTCTTCATCATATATGGGTCTGATCTCTACATCATCAGCATGTGCATCATTCCCTGATCTGCTGCTTGTATCTTGCTCTTTTGATTTTGTCCTACTGCTTTCTGTGTCAACCAAACTAGCTTCCAATGCATTACTCGTATCAACCTTTTCTTCTGTTGTCTGCATCTGTCTTTCATTCACCCATCTGTCATACTCTCTTTTATGCAGTGCTCTTTTATCAATCGACTTCTTAACAGATTCTATGCGTTAGATCAGTGTGTCACGGAATTCTAGAATCTCGAGTTGAGTGTATTGTAGAAAGTAGTTGCGTGTCATTACAACATATTCATCATCCAAATAAATCTGTGACTTGATGAACATCTGAAACTGTATCTCGGGTACTTTAAAAGTAGCCATGGATCCAATCTCTTGAAATTCTTTTTTGTTAAGTTTCTTTTCTAGTTGATCCATGTTTAGGAACATTGTGCCTGTAAAACTCTCAACATCTTGACCAAAGAGTGTCAAAAATGCACATTTGAATCCAGACTTGGTTCAAGTTCCTTTTAAGTCGTTGTTTGAAAGACGCTTAAGGTGTGAATGAAGTCGTCGAAAAGATACCATGCAACTTTCTTTTGCTTTGTCTTGAATTTGTTGCATTGTTGTTCTTCCGAATTCTAACACGAAGATAATGTATCTTTCGTTACCATTGTAATGTGAATTGTGAAGTGAAAATGGTTTGTAGGATCTTAAGTAGGTAAAGTGATTGTTGTTGTGGATTGGAATCAATTAACGTTCATGGGATTTTACAAATCTTTGATTAAACCCGAGAAAAAAATCGTATCTTTCGCGGGATTTTACAAAATCAAGAAGAAACCGTAAAATAATAATGAATTGATGTTGAAATCGTTGTTGTCGTTAAAGAACTTGAGCTTTTGTTGTTGATTAATTAGCTTAAAATGATGACCGGTGCACAAACTTTGAGCTTGAAATGATTGACGGTTGATTAAAACACAAACAAGGACTAACGGTGCAATTGAAATCCAAGTTTAATGCTTCACGGTTGTTAAATGAAGTTGTAGGGACTAACGGTGTAAAACCAAATCACTTTTGGGGACTAAAGGCTGAATTTTAACTTGAAAGGACTAACGGTGAAAAGAAGTTTCAACTTGAAGGGTAAACAAACAACTAAAGACGAAAGGTGAATTGGACTTGAAGTCCAGGGGCTGAAAATGTCAAAAATGAATTGTAGTTTAATAAAATAAACTTTTCCCTCCTAATTTGTTGTCTTCTTCGTATGAAAAGTTTATATATAAACGAATGTTCTTTGCTTCTCGCGGACTCGTGTCTTTATGATCGATCAAAACGAAATACACTATGATGATCTACGAAGGACCACGATCGTAATGGTAGTAATTAGAAGATCCGCAAGCAACCAAAACACGAACCCGAAACACCTCGAATGAGCATGTTTCTTCCTATTATGCTTTTGTATAACTCGTTTAGTTGTTTTTCATGTTGTATAAATCGCCCTAGTCACATGTATAAATTGCTCACTTGTCCAAACGTATAAATCGCCCTATTTTTGTTACGTATAGATCGCCCACGTTTGTTGTGTATAAATCGCCTACTTTCACGATGTATAAATCGCCTAAGGATTTTTGGTATAGTTCTCCATCAAGAAACGTATAGTTCGCCTCAGTTTACATGTATACTTCGCCCAAAATGTTTGATGTATAACTCGCCTCACACACTTTGTATACTTTGCCTACATTCAAACAAAAACGTACTCTTGTACTAGTTCTTTGTCTTATGACAGAAACCAACAAAACTGCACAACGTCCTTGTTGCACAAATCGTAGATCTTGGTCTCCTCTTGACTCACTCGGTGTGGACCACCAAGAAGATAAGCAAACTCCAGATAAGCTATGACCAAATAAGTGAGGAAACTTTCAATAAGCTTTGAATATAAGCTACGACCGTTTTGTGAGGAGAAAAATGCAAGCTTTTTGAATAAGCAATAACCACAAGAATAGAAATAAGCTACAACTAAAACCCTTGTAAATAAGCTCAAATACGCTCGAAAAGTTTCGACCCAAAATAAGCTACCAGCTTAACCACTTTTAAGCTACGTCAAACTTCTAAATAAGCCAAAACAGTGAATATTTATGGCTTGTTAACCAAAGGGTTATACATATACCACAAAACAACAAAGTGAAACAATTGTTTTGAGAAGGAAATAAATACCTTTGTCTGTTTCCAAACCAAAACGCACCCTTACTAGTTACAAGTAAAACAAAATGACTTTTATTATTTTTGTTTTGACATACTTTGTAATTTTCTATAAACGAAGAAACTGTGTCTAAGCCCAAAACAGATTAGCCTATTTATATTTTAAGAATGAAACATTTAATAAGCCGAATGATAAGAAGATTTCAAACAGAATGCCGAATGGAAATAAGCCAATAAGCTGAACCAATAAGCTCAATACAACCACACAAAAAATCACTAAACCCACCCGTGGCGACTGATACCAAATGTCGGAACCCAATATCACCTTCACTTCACCATGGTAACCAAGAAAATAGAAATAAGATGGTAAGAAATAAAGAGAGAAGTTTAGAGAGAGAAACAAGAGAGAGAAAGTAAAGAGAAAATAAAGAGATGGTTGATTAAACTTTTAAAATATACAAAGTAAACCAACACCCTCTCCACACTTGGAGAGGGGTATTTATACCCATGTTGTCGGATGGTCTTTTGACTTGGGTTGGGCTCGAGTTTACTTGGGCTTTTAAGCCCGTAACACGTGACATATTATATTACATTAAATGAGCCCGATTCCCGTTCTAGCCTATTACAACATTAATATATAAATGACTTAGACCTAATATTCCAAATGAACGAACTTCCCGTTTGACTCAATATTTTTGAGGCTAACAGGTTGATTCTAACAAATGTGTGAAAAATACAAATGAGACCAACACCCTTTCCACACTTGGAGAGGGGTATTTATACTTACACCATGAGGCTTACATGCCTATGGGCTTTCTACGGGTCGGGCTTGGGATTACTTGCGCTTTAGCCCATAACACGTGACCGATTAGATTACATAAACGAGCCCGTTTACCCTTTCTAGCCTATTACAACATATAATTAATTAAAGACCGAAGCTTCCTCGTTGAGTGACCGAGCTTCCTTGTTCGACTTGATATTTTAAGGCTAACAATATCCCTTGAAGCGAGGTCTTGAACCTTGAAACGAGCTTCCTTGTTTGACTGGATATTTTGAGGCTAACAATCTCCCCCGAAGCTTGGTTTCTGATGGATTCCAAGCTTCCATGTTCATAGTCATAACATGGTGTTGGAATTCTTGAGATTGCTTTGACATTGAGTTCTTGAGTCTTGTTCTTGGTCTTTATCTTTGTTGTAGGCTTGTTCCTTCATGCTTTGTGATCTTTGATATTGAGCCTTTTCTTTTTTACTTTGACTTTAATTCCGAGATCTTTAAATATTTTCCTTGTTTGTCTTGTTGTCTCTGTCATCTTGCGATCTTGTGTCTTGACCAACATGCTCATACTTTGCATCTTCATGAAAGCTCTTAAATAATCTTCCCCCAATATTGGTTTTTGAGGAGAGATCTTTAATATCAGAGTTTGCGGAAGTCTTGTCTTTAATCCTTAAGCTTTATTGATTCTTTAATCTTGATGCTTATAGTATGTCTTTGTAGTTTGAGCATAAGCATGTGGTAATGAATCCGACTTCAGATGGAATGGGATATCGCCACCATCGTATAACCTGCAAGTTTACGTTAGTGATAATCAACAGATATAGACGAGAGTGTCTTTGTCACTTCGTCGAATAAGGTTGCAATAACCACGGTTCCCCGTTAATTAGTATAAATACTGCCTGTGATCAGATAGAATTCATATGAATCTTCTTGACATGGTTTCACAGTTGCACTAGCCGTTCTCATTACCGGAGCGTCTCAAAGCAGACAACACGGTAATAGTGAATCAGGTAGTTACTATCTTTCTGATCAAACCGTCAATTCATTTTACTAGAACAAGTTTGATTCACATAGAATCGCACCATCATTTTTTTCCAGTTGACACAAGTTTGATTCATATAGAATCGCACAAGTCACCTACCAAGAGCTTGTTTGGTATTGGCTTAAGCAGGATTTCTATCTTCACTGTGAATACTTAAGTATCACTCAGATGTTCTGGCAAAATCACAAGGATAATGCGTAGGACTCTTGTTAACAGCTTGTGAACTTATTGGTGTTCAACAAGTGTTTGTCATGGAATATGTCCTAATGAGATTTATTTATTGATCTCTTGGCTCTAGACTTGATTAGTGCGTTTTGGTTTTAGTACTCAGAGGCTGGAGCAGACTGCCACCTATTCAATATCAACAATCTCGGAGTGAGATATCGATAGATAACGTTTGTATCTCTGTGATAAATGAGACAAGTTTCTTTTGAGAGAAACTCGAATGGCTGGAAAGGGTTGTGCATTGCATCACTGGGTCTATGACGGCTTTCTTCAATACCAACAATCATCTTTGTGAATTTGGTATATTATGTATTAACCCGGTTTCTGCCTAAGTTGTGTGGAGGGCTGCTTTGTTTTCACCCTTTTTCCATACATTTCTTTTTAATTCTTCAACCCCTTCAATGCTTACCAAGACGTCATTACTAATACCTTGTTGTGACTGTTCCAGTGTTAGCTCAATTTTAGGGTTGGCATTATTCCCTTAAACTCATTCATCTCCAATCATACCTAAGGACTGCTATTTCTAACTATGGAGTGTCCTTGGGTAGATCCCTCCGGTTCTGGTTGGATCATAAGACTAATACCTAACCTAACCACCTTATGACTTCAGAATCGTCATGAATTAAGATGTTGTTAGGTATGAGATTGTAACCATAAAACCATTTTTGAAAAGTATAAAGCACTGTGAGTCGTTTAGATCACTTATTATTTTCTAGATCACATTTTAATTATATTTCTCCCCTTATTTTAAATACTAATGCATTTAGTTTTTGAAATACCAGGTGATTAAAATTTGACTTGAAAATTCTGTGGGGAGAAAATTGTTACAGCATGAGTTATGTGAAACTGTTTCTTCTTGCTCCCTCTCAATTTTACACATATGACACCAATTGAGAGAATAGGATTATGAATTTGTAAATTCCATGTGAAATTGAGTTTGAGCTACTTGTATATGTTTTAACAAAATGAGTGTTTAAATATTATTAACATTTTAACATTTTTTTCATTTGTTTAAACATTTTTGAAATGTTTTAGACACACAAAATAGACATTTAAGTATGTACCTAAACGCATTAAAACTTGGTTTTAAAAGCTCCCCTTCAAAAATTGAATCACTTATAAAAAATGATTCGACTTTTGAAAGATGCATGAGGAGGGAGTGTCGAATACACAATTTTGAAAGATTTTGAAGAACCTTTTGTGAAATTCTAGAAAAATTATGTTCAACATGTTTTGAAAAACCAATGTTACTTGAGCTCGAAAGACTTTGAATGGCTTTTAAATTGACTTTTTGTGTCGGCTCAAGTCCGAGAAGTTGTGATCTTCTCATTGTGAGGATAAATGTACATGATTGCACACTTTCCTTTATTTAAGGACCGGGTTGTTATCTGCCATTTAATAACAAGCCATAAAGAAAAATTAGAAATGACATGTTTTGAAAGCATTTGAAACTCTTGCTCGAACTTCATGTACACGCCCGTGTCGATGTTAATCAATATTTTTAGGTACGTAAATGTTATCGATTCTATAAAGACATTTCTAGAAGAGATTTCTTTTGGAAATTTTAATTTTTTATTTTGTATTTTTCTTTTGAAATATTTAAAATTTGTATTTTTCATTTTGAAATGTTTTATATTTTTTGTATTTTCTTTTTCAAAAATATTTCTAACATAATTAAAAAATGGGAATGTTTTATACAAAAAAGAAGGAGGATAAGAAATATTTACATTAATGAACCCTTTAAGAGGATGGGTTATGGAAGCCATTGAAGTACCTACACTCAAAGAAGAAGAGTTGCACAATAGTAGTTTAGGATTAGTGATTTCTTCCTAATGGTGATGCACTAATCATCGTGTTGTTGTAGCGGTTTTTTTCTCTCTTTTCTCTCTAATAAACATGTCTCAATTTCTCTTTCACTTTATCCAACCTCCGGATCATTGTTCAAATGGTGAATCTATACAAACACTTTGCTTATTTGGACTTAATTTCATTAGATCTTAATATATTTTAGCTTTTTACAACTTTCTGAAAACTGTTTTTAGCTTAAAAATGTTTTTCAAACAAATTAAGGGGTGTTTGGCACAAGCAGTACTAACCATGGTTAGTACAGTTTGATTGCCTTGTGTCCTTTAAACCAAGTTTGATAAGCTCTAACTAAGCTTATAAGTCAGTTTTTATAAGTTTTTAAAGTTTAAATCTAAAATTTAAGGTGTGATTTGTCCATGGTTTGAATCTGTGGTTTCTAAGTTTTATAAGGTATCTTATTTGGTTAGATCTTATTTAGGTGCAATTTTGTATCAATGTCATGCTTGTTTTGGTCCTTAATACAGTAGAAATTAGTTAAACTGAGTATGCAATTGCCATTTTGGTTTTAAGTCAAAATCCGTTTAGTGTCTTAGTTCTATTCTTAAAGTTTTTAAATCCAGTTTTCTATAGCTTAATTTAGATTAGATTAAGTTTGTTTTAAGGTCTGAAATTGATAGCATAAGCTCACTAGCATATAAGCTTAATCTGTTTAAGCTTATTTTTTATATTTTGTCATCATTTAGTAGCTTAAAATTAGGCCTGCAATAGCTTATTTTTTTCCTTTAGAATTTAAAAAGCCAAAAAAATAATTAGTAGTCTGTCATTCCTTTTTCTTGCTTATTTTCTAAATCAATTTTCCCTTTTCTAGCTTAAATAAGTTCTTTGGATATTAAAGTTAAACTGTTTTGAGTTTTCATCTTATTAGTAGTGCTTATTTGTTCTTAAATTTAGCTTAAAGTTTAGACTTTTTCCTTTG
Source organism: Tanacetum coccineum (assembly GCA_026074375.1). Lineage (NCBI taxonomy): Eukaryota > Viridiplantae > Streptophyta > Magnoliopsida > Asterales > Asteraceae > Tanacetum > Tanacetum coccineum. The sequence goes on from BQNB010009957.1 coordinate 28,593, forward strand.
AAACTGCTTTTTTATGACTGATGTCCTCTTAAGCTTTCTAGTGTTCTTTTAGCTCAATTTGATTGCTTAATTGGAGTCATAAGTGCTTATTAGGTGTAGAGGTTAATCCGTTTTTATGCTTATTTGCTTTAATTTGCTTATTGAGTCTTTAAAAAAAATAATAACCAAAACAGTTTAGCTTATAAGTGATAGTCAAATTTTAGCTAATCTGTCATTTTTAGTAAGCTTTTTTCTAACTTATTTTCAAATTTGCCAAAAAGTTCTTTTATTAAAGTTTCTTGATTTTGCTTATTTTATAGCTTTTTCATAAGGAAATTAACAAAAATTGTTTTATCAAAAATAAAGGTCACAGGGTTCGAACTTGTGACCTCTCATTCACAACACACACGCCTTAACCATCATGCCCTTGGGTCTTTTTCATCATATGTTTGTTTCATTTAGCACTTAAGGTAATTTCTAGTTTTGCTTATTCGAGCTTAATAGCTTATTATCTGCTTATTCTTTAAGCCGTTTCTCCAATTTTTAATTTTCAGAGTTTCTAATTAGTTAAAAGTATTTTTCAAAATTTTTCTAGAATTTTATAAATTAGTTTAGTATTTTTAATTGATTTTTTAGATTAAAATAGTTTTTAATTCATAATAAAAAAATAAAAATCAAAAAATATAATTTCTTTTCTGAAAATTATTTTAAGTCATTTAGGATTTAAAAAGTCATAATTTGTGTTTTTAGGGTTAAAATTTGTCTAATTTAGGTTTTTAAGTCGCGTTTTAATATCCCCGTTAACGTTTTTAGCTTTAATCATTAGTTGTCTTAATTGATTGCTTGCTTTTTCTTGCTTCCCTTTGCGTTTTTAGAATTAGAAATCAAAAACAAAAATACTTGATATTCAAGCATCAAACAAAATACTTTCGTGGATTTCAAATTCACTTCTCGTCGGGATACGACACTCGGAAAATATACTATTGTTTGTCCTCAAGCAATTTTATATAAAACGGGAAACTCTCTATATTATTACTATTTGGTATTTAGTTATATATATTTTTATATATACTACTATTATATCGAATCACTTTTTGGCTCCGCTACCGAGGAGAGGTGTACGATTTTCGCGAAGTATTTGAAGTTAGTGCCTTGAAGATCCTTCCCCGTGAAGTTATTGTTTATACTTTTCTATTTTCTTTTATAAAACCATAAAAAATACAGAATATTTTGTTTTCAATTTATTTTATAAAATACAAGGTTTAAGGAGGGTCGATCCAACGAACTTTCATCCGAAAGGAGAAGGTTTTTAAAACGCTTCGCGCTTACCCGCTCCTCCGCTTCTTAGTGCGTTTTTCTAGAGAACCACCGTACACTTGTTCGATTATCGGTTACAAAAATATTTTTTGTTTTATCTTAATTTTCTTATTTTGTTTTTAGTGCATGAGCACTCGCTCTACTTCTTCTAATCTATTTTCTCCACTTCGAGACCCCGAGAGTCTTATTCGACGAATGGTTTGGATTGATTGATTTCTTTTATAAACAATTTCATTCAAAAACTTTAATTTCTTTTGAATCTTTTTGTTTTCATCAATGTCAAGTTTTAAATTTGTAATTAAATTAGCAAGCGCAGCACGCTCATCATCACATTCTATAGCATTTTGGTCAGTCTGAATTTCATTATCACACATATCCGGTGAATCGGGAATGACATTACTATCAACCTTTTCCACTACACATGTGTTAATAATGCATTAAGGTTGCTCAGAATGTTGTGTGTCAACAGCAAACACATTATATTCAGCAGTATATGGTACCTCAACCATTGGTGTTGTGTCATAGGAAGGTCTGATGTCCGTATCATCCCCATAAGTGCTTTTGTCATTCCATTCATTCCTTGACCTGCTGCTTTAATCTCCAGATGTGTTGCTTTGATTCTCTAAACCTTGATCATTCCCTTTGTCTGATACAATCCTACTGTAGTCTTTTTCTTCCGAACTAGCATTCGATGCTTTAACCTTTTGAACCATGCACTCTTGAATTTGCAACTTTCTTTCATTCAACCTTTTCAACCTATGATGTATCTCTTGTTCATGACGTGCTCTTTCAACAATACATTGCTTAATGGACTCCATGTGTTGGATTATTAAGTCTTTGGAGGATTGAGCTTCTACTTGAGTGTAGTCTTTGAAGTCTTCCCTTGCTTCTCGAGCATTAGAATCATAATTGGAAGACTTGAGCATCTCTGAATGTATGAACTTGTCAAACTGCACTTTGATCACACTTAGAGCAGACTTGGAATCCTTCTCATGTAGTATTTTATTGTTGAGTTGCTTTTCTAAGTTATTCATGTTTTGAGATAACTCATACTTGAAAATTCTGACATCATTACTAAAGAGTCTCGAAAATGCTCTTTCAAACAATAGAGAGTGAGTGAAAGTCTGTCTTTCAAGGCGTTGAGTGGTTGTTTTGAGTGCATTCAATTTGTTCATGGAGATCTCTTTTAAATTCTTTGCTTGCTTTTGCAGTTGTTGTATCTCTTGTTCATCTAAGTCCGAACACGAAGATAAAGTATCTTTCGTTTTCATTTGAACGTGATGTGAAGTGAAAATGATTTGTAGGATCTTAAGTGGGTAAAGTGATTGTTGTTGTGGATTGAAATCAATTAACGTTCACGGGATTTTACAAATCTATAATTTAAACCGAGAAAAGAAATGGAATCTTTTTCGGGTTTTACAAAATCAAGAAGAAATCGTGAAACAATGATTAATTGTTGTTGAAATCGTTGTTGTAGTTGAAGTATTTGATCTTTTGTTAACGATTGATGAGCTAAAAGGACTAACAATGAAATTTCTTATAATGAAAGGGCTAAAATTGAAAATAAACTAAGTAAAGAGAAAAAATTTGAAAACAAAGAACTAAAAATGAAAATGTTTTGAAAAATGAAAGGTTAGAATTAAAATGTTCCAAAATCTAAAGGCTAAAAGAAAATTTTGTTATTAACTAGGGGTTAAAAAGTGAAACTAAAGAAAATAAAAAAATGAAAATTTCAAATTTTTTAAATAATAATAAAAAATAACGCATGCATGTAAAACGTATCTCCTTCTGTTTTAGTTTTCTTCTTTGTTGGAAATTTTATAAAAAATGGAACGAATGTAAATCTTGTCTCGCGGAGTGGTACAGTTATCGACGGTGAAAACCAAATATACCACGATGATCGTTGCAAGACCGCGATCGTAATGGTATATGTTATAAGTCCCATAACTAACCGACACTCGAAACCGAAAAACCCAAAATGACTTAAAACGTATATGTTGTGCCTTTGTTGAATTGCTAAATCGGTTACCACTCAAAAGATGATAGATCGGCTCCAAATAGCTTGTGCAATAGATCGGTTAACAAAGGTTGTGCAATAGATCGGTTGTCACTAGCTTCTGAGTAGTTCGTTTGTCACTAGCTTTTGAGTAGTTCGGTTGTACTATCGTCCTTGTTTCTTCAACTGTCTTTGTTCTTTGTCTTGTTGCTTGTCTTCAACCGTGGAGATGAAGACCACCAATAAACCCAGAAAAAGTTTGAATAAGCTTATAAATAAGCTCGGAATAAGCTTAAAAGAAGCTTGAGATAAACGCTCTTAAAAGCACAAAAATAAGCCACGAAGAAAAAAACAAATAATAAGCTACAAGTCTATGGATAATAGAAAGAAAAAAAATGCATTTGAGGAAGTAAACAAATTTTTGAAAGACCACTGTTAGACTCAAACTCAACGAGAATAATAGCCCATTACTACTGATTTGAATGTTTTAAATATCAATATAAGCTCGAAAAAAATAATCTGTTTAAAGCCCACGTGAATCACGAAACAATGAAAAACAAAGCCGAATAAGATAAAAAAAATAATCACCAACAACGAAACCACTAAACCCACCCGTGGCGAGTGATACCAAATGTTATAACTCAAGAATTATTTCACTTCCATAATGAACACAAGAAAAATAAGATGAGACGAATGAAAGAAGAGTAGAGAGAAGAAAAAAGAGATGGTTGATTCTAACAAATGTGTGAAAACTACAAATGAGACCAACACTTTTTCCACACTTGGAGAGGGGTATTGGTATGTGTTTAAATACACATACCTTTTCCTCAATAAAACAAGCTAAAAAGACTAATAATTACCAAAAATACATAAAAATGCATTGTATATTTGTATTTTGTGATTTATGTCTTGCAGGTACGGATATTCATTAAAATGACAAAAACGAAGCTAAATTGGACAAAAACGAGTACGGAAATAGAATGAGCGCGAAAAAACCAGAAGCTGAAGGCGTACCCATCTTCTACGAACCAATCTGGGCCCACTTAATAGGCTAGGACAGCCCACAACCCTAATATATTAAACCATAAATCTTTAAAAGGCCCAAACCCTTAATAAACATTTTTAAGCCCAATATTAAAACGTAAGCCCAAACCAAATCATAGCTAGGTCAAACGAAATAAAGACGGGTCAAAATTCAGTTTTACTATTCATTATTCTCTTCCCCCTCTTTTTTCACTTTCACCCACAAACAAACGCACGCAGGGTAAATCCAATCAATACAACAACGCATTAAAAACTACTAGAAGCGAATTCCTAGCACGTCTGACACAACCCCTTGACCATGGCTGGCAATTCCCAGGCAAACCCATAGGCCATCAAAGTGTAAGCAATCAAACGTGTAAGCAATCTAATGGTGCTAAATTGATGGATTAAGAGATGGTTATGATTGAAGGGTCGAGATTAAAGATTGGGGAGCGTCTCAAGGCTCTAAGATCCTTCAACTCCTCACTATAAAAGGAGCATACATCACACAGAAAATAGGCTGTTAGGATTTAGCTTAAGCTTTTTAGTAATTTAGTAGCTTTTAGTTGTTTCAGCTTAATTTTCATTGTAACTTCCTTTTCCAAGTATTGTAACCATTTTGTTAATCAATAAAATTATGTTTGATTTAAATTCGTGTTTAATTCAAGTTTTTATCTTATGCAATTATGGTTTAAGTTGTTCAAATCCATCTAATAAGCTTCTAATAAGCTTTTAATTACTATATAAACTTGCTCATACTCAGTTAAGCCTTCAAAAGCTTAACTGAGTTTAGATATTCATCACAAATCTCTCTCCCCTAAATTACCTCAGCTTAGTTGGATGATAAGCCAAGTCACGAAGGGCTTATTGACAATACCAGCTGATCTTGAAAGCAGGAGCATGTAGAATACTTTACAGAGCATTATTTGATCCTTGTTTGAGCTTAGGATCAAGGTAACACTCTTTATTTTCATTATAGATTTATTCCTTTGTTTTGCTTATCATATTGCTTGATTCTTGCTTATTTTTGCTTATTATTGCTTATTTAGTCTTATTAGATCTTATTGATACTTATTAGTAATAGTTTTCAGCTTATGACTTATTTGAATGTTGTTTTCATAGAAACTGTCTTGTTTATGCTTATTGTTCTATCTTATTGGTTAGTGCTTATTTGTGGTTAAACTTTGCTTATTTGGACTTAATTTCAATTAGAACGTAATCTTTATTTAGCTTTTACAACTTTTTAAAATTGTTTATAGCTTAAAAATTTTTTTCACAAACAGATAAAGGGATGTTTGGGCACAAGCAATATAACCTTGGTTAGTACTGTCTGAATTGCCTTGTGTCCTTTAAGCCAAGTTTGATAAGCTCAAACTAAGCTTATAAGTCAGTTTTTATAAGTTTTTAAAGTTTAAATTTAAAATTTAAGGTGTGATTTGTCCATGGTTTAAATCCGTGGTTTCTAAGTTTTATAAGCTAGCTTATTTGATTAGATCTTATTTAGGTGCAATTTTGTGTCAATGTCATGCTTGTTTTGGTCCTTAATACAGTAGAAATTAGTTAAACTGAGTATGCAATTGCCATTTTGGTTTTAAGTCAAAATCTGTTTAGTGTCTTAGTTCTATTCTTAAAGTTTTTAAATCCAGTTTTCTATAGCTTAATTTAGATTATATTAAGTTTGTTTTAAGGTCTGAAATTGATAGCATAAGCTCACTAGGATATAAGCTTAATCTGTTTAAGCTTATTTTTTATATTTTGTCATCATTTAGTAGCTTAAAATTAGGCCTGCAATAGCTTATTTTTTTCCTTTAAAATTTAAAAAGCCAAAAAAATAATTAGTAGTCTGTCATTCCTTTTTCTTGCTTATTTTCTAAATCAATTTTCCTTTTTCTAGCTTAAATAAGTTCTTTGGATATTAAAGTTAAACTGTTTTGAGTTTTCATCTTATTAGTAGTGCTTATTTGTTCTTAAATTTAGCTTAAAGATTGGTCTTTGTCCTTTGAAATGGTTTTTTTATGATTGATGTCCTCTTAGCTTTCTAGTGCTTTTCAGCTCAATTTGATTGCTTAATTGGAGTCATAAGTGCTTATAAGGTGAAGTGGTTAATTTGTTTTTTGGCTTATTTGCTTTAATTTGCTTATTGAGTCTTTAAAAAAAAATAACCAAAACAGTTTAGCTTATAAGTGATAGTCAAATTTTAGCTAATCTGTCATTTTTAGTAAGCTTTTTTCTAACTTATTTTCAAATTTGCCAAAAAGTTCTTTTATTAAAGTTTCTTGATTTTGCTTATTTTATAGCTTTTTCATAAGGAAATTAAAAAAAATTGTTTTATCAAAAATAAAGGTCACAGGGTTCGAACTTGTGACCTCTCATTCACAACACACACGCCTTAACCATCATGCCCTTGGTTCTTTTTCATCATATGTCTGTTTCATTTAGCACTTAAGGTAATTTCTAGTTTTGCTTATTCGAGCTTAATAGCTTATTATCTGCTTATTCTTTAAGCCGTTTCTCCAATTTTTAATTTTCAGAGTTTCTAATTAGTTAAAAGTATTTTTCATCTAGTATTTTATAAATTAATTTTAGTATTGTTTAATATTTTTAGATTAAAATAGTTTTTAATTCATAATAAAAAAATAAAAATCAAAAAAATATAATTTCTTTTCTGAAAATTATTTTAAGTCATTTAGGATTTAAAAAGTCATAATTTGTGTTTTTAGGGTTAAAATTTGTCTAATTTAGGTTTTTAAGTCGCGTTTTAATATCCCCGTTAACTTGGGATTAAAGAAGAAAATTGTTTTAGCTTTAATCATTAGTTCGTCTTAATTGTGATTGCTATGCTTTTTCTTGCTTTCCTTGCGTTTTTAGAGAATTATAAATCAAAACAAAATACTTGAAATTTAAGCATCAAACAAAATACTTTCGTGGAATTTCATATTCCACTTCATCGTCGGGAAACGACACTCGGAAAATATACTATTGTTATTGTCCTCAACAATTTTATATACAACGGAAACTCTCAATTTATTACTATTTGGTATTTAGATTTAAAATATATTAAAAAATACTACTATTATATCGAATCACTTTTTGGCTCCGCTACCGAGGAGAGGTGTACGATTTTCGCGAAGTATTTGAAGTTAGTGCCTTGAAGATCCTTCCCCGTGAAGTTATTGTTTATACTTTTCTATTTTCTTTTATAAAACCATAAAAATACAAAATATTTTGTTTTCAATTTATTTTATAAAATACAAGGTTTAAGGAGGGTCGATCCAACGAACTTCGATCCGAAAGGAGAAGGTTTTTAAAACGCTTCGCGCTTACCCGCTCTTCCGCTTCTTAGACCCTGAGAGTCTTATTCAACGGAGGAATTTAGATGAACCGTCATCTCTTTTCGACTTCGAAGAAGTTATGAGCACTCCTCATAATAACATGGGACCGCCTCCTGCGGGACCCCCTCCACCAAATAATGGTCCACCTCCGGTGGTGAGACCAAATGGGAAAGCTCCCCGATCATTGAAGGAGTTGTGCCAACTGTCTATAGATGGACGGGGCGGACCAATTGCCCCGATTCCAATTCAAGTAACGGATTTTGGACTTCGTCATCACATGATACAAGAAGTTCAAAATACTTGTCAATTTCACGGGTTGCCAGGCGACGATGCTAATAGACATATTGATAAGTTTTTTGGAAATTACTCAACATATGAAGCAAAATGGCGTCTCCGATGACGCCCTTCGCTTCTCTCTTTTCCCATATTCCTTAACGCATCATGCTATTGCATGGTATGATCGCCTTCCAAGTAATTCCATCCACTCTTTCGATGATATGATGAGGAAATTTCTCTCGAAATATTTTCCTCCTTTAATGGTGACTAAATTAAGGAACGAGATCACGAAATTTAAGCAAAAACCACACGAATCATTATTCGAGGCATGGGAGCGTTATAAATTGTTCATTGATCGGTGTCCTAACCATAACATGCTTTTAGTTACACAAATTGATACGTTTTATAATGGTTTGACATTAAGTCATTGGGATACCATCAATGTTGCAGCGGGAGGAACTTTTATGCAAAAGACACTGGAAGAATGTTACGAATTGATCGAGAACATGACCGCTCACCACAACCATTGGGACACTTCAGCAACTCGAGACAAGAAGTCTAGAAATATCTCTTCTACTACTACTACCGAGAGTCCGAAAGTTGTTCGACAATTGGAAATGATGAATAAGAATTTTATGGAGAAGATGATACAAATACAAATGACCAAATTTGTTGATACGAAATACGAGACTTATGGTGGTCCCCATACCTTTACCGAGTGCCCAACCGCCGATGGCTACACTCAAGATGCCGTTTATGCTACTACGGGTAACCATAATTTGAGGGGTAATTCCTACCAACTGTAAGGTGACCGTAATTTGCTTAGCTATCGCTTTAATAATTACCTCGGACCACCCGGTTTCAATCAACCGAATGTGAAAAATAATCAAAACCGATACAATTAAAATCAAAATCAAGGGAATTTTTAAGCCCCGAATTATCAAGCTCCGAACAATCAAGGGAGAGGGGAAAACTTCAATCAAGGAAACAAAAATTATCAAGCTCTGAATAATCAAGCTCAAGTTGGACCTTCAAATGAGTTAACAAACTACATAAAGAGTAATGAAGCTACTTTGAGAGCAATGCAAACTCACATGACTAACATGAAGACGGAATTGCGAAATGAGTTCAAATCTACGATTGATGCAAGAACCAATGTTAGCCTTAAAATATGGTGACATATCCGGAATTACATTAGTTTAGTTATAGTGTGACACGTAGGGACTAATAATGACTAGTTATGATAGTTATGTGTCACTAAGACTATAAATACCCCCTCTATACTTCCATAGAGGAGTGAGGATTCATTTTGTATCTCATAAGGTGTGTGTCTTTCTTTCTCTAGAAAACACACATCTTTCCTTTTTCTCTCACTAAATAATATGGCTTCTTATTTGTTTAATCCTCCCCGACCTCTGGATCATTGTCTCTATCTTATTGTTAACAAGTGGTACCAGAGCCTAGGAGGAATTTGTGTTTGTGTTGTTGCTTCTTAAGGTGGTTCTTGGTTCTAAAAGTCTTGTGAAAAAAAACAAGAATCGTGCTTTGTTTGTGTTTTGATCTGAAAAAGACTTGTACTTTCGTGTTTAGAACAAGCTCTAGCAGCTTATCTTCAAGTCCTACAGCTTATTTCATCAACTTCTTGTGATTTTTGAGCTTATTTCGAAAGTTTTTAAAACTTTTCTAAGTAGCGAGTTACGGTTGCTCATCATAGCGAGTTGAGATCGGTGAAATAGGACAAACAGGTACGAAAGCTACTCATGTACTTGTTCGAAAGAGACCTTTTTGGCAGCTACTGCTTCGCGAGTTGGAGTAGCGAGTTAAGGTACTATTCTAGCGAGTTGGAGTAGCGAGTTAAGGTACAATTCCAGCAGTTTGGAGTACTCGTTAAGGTATGCGAGTTGGTGTACTACTTCCCAGAGTTGGGTAGTAAGCGAAGTAACACGTAGAATTAGCGAGTTAATGTAGCGAGTTGACATGTCATACTAGTGAGTTAGTGCAGCGAGTTGACAAGTCATACCAGTGAGTTAGTGTAGCAAGTTGACAAGTCTTACTAGCGAGTTAGTGTAGCGAGTTGATAGGTCTTACCAGCGAGTTGGTGCAGTGAGTTGACAGGTACACTGAAGATATTTTCCAAGGTCAAAGCCAAACGTTATGCTGCCTAAATTTCTCTAAAGTAGCGAGTTGACAGAGACCTTCATCTAGCGACTTCTCATTCGTTTTAGCTAGTTGTATTAGCGAGCTGTAACAAGGACAAATTAAAGACCATATCTAAGCTAATTACTAAACGTTACTCTGCTAATTTTAAAATTAGTTTGCGATTTGTCATAATTCCCTAGTGACTTGATCTAACACCAAAGCAAAACACAACACTTAATCCTAAAACGATCCTTATAAGATTCACTAAAACGACAAACGGCTAAAGATTCGGACTACGATGACAAGTGATCACGAAGTTGATTTGGTATCCCTTATTTGAAATTGAAGTTGAGTTTCATGAAGGCGTCTACGTATTTCATCATCGAGACTTCCTTCTATTTTCTACCCCTTTTCTTTAAACCCATTCTATCGATTGATGACTTGCTTGAACGTACAACGGTTATGATTGAGACTTGAATTATCTAGTTACCAGCAGTCAGGGGTGGTTGGTTGCAGACCTGGTTAACTATCACTTAAAGGAGTTACGTTGTAGTACTCAGTGTCACACGCAGAAGACGATGTGGATAATTTCAAGAGGTGTTGTACTTCTCATACTTTCGGAGTGGGTATAGAGTACGTAAAGATCTAATCTTGCACCGTTCTTCAATCAACAACAGTGCAAGATTAAGTAACAAATTTGGGGGATTCTACTTCATTTTCAAGTTTGGTATATCGGGTTTACTTCACCAAGTGATTACAACAATAGCCGACAGAATACGAGGTTGGAAAGTTAGCCAGAGAGTTTAAAGGTTGAGATGTAATCAGCACTTCTCACGGGTATTTTTGTGCCATTTCAAGACAACGATACTTCACAGTCTAAGCAAAATCTTCAAAGTTCTTCAATGACATTCATTCAAGACCTTGATTATACCAAGTGTTCTTGATTCTTGCTTCAACTCCTCTACGGTTTGTGAAGTCAAAGATGGTAATGATTCTTTTGTAAATCAAGATTTGTGCTTATGACAAGAACTTCTCGAGTATATGGACGTACACGACAATGATGCTTCCGAGAGTTCGCAACCATCATGGGGGAAAATGTGTACATCCGGGACTTAGTTGACTTTGATGTTACCGTGTCAACTTCCAAGGGGAAGTAGTGTATACTACTTTACTTAGTATGGTTATAGTGTAAGTATACTGATACTTGAAGAAGATTTAATTGCTGATTTCTCGCATGCACCCCCGAACGAATATTCACCAAGCCCTAATGACAAGAAGCAGTGGTCGTTGGTGTGGTTTGACTTCTACAAAATTCTGATATGCACTTCAATGACAAGTAGAAGATTGTTCAAGCTACATCAAAGTTTCAGAATCTGCTCAAGATGGGGATGTTGGTTTGGGGGAAGCTGATTCAAAAACTTCGCCAAAAAGGAGTCTATAAAGAAAGCTTTTCAAGACATGCTGCATGAATTAGAGGGAAGTTAATCCAGTTCATGCATACTACAATGGTTCCAGAACAAGTAAAGACAATGAAGATCCAAGCTGGAGTACAAGTTTCAAGACAATGAGAACTCAGAAGACATCTTCAGCTTTGGAAGTGGTTTGGAAGACTTTATTTTATTGTAATTGTTCTTGATAGGAACATTGTAAGTAATTTCGTTATGTGTCACAATAGTGGTGGAAAGTGTTAGCCTTAAAATATGGTGACATATCCGAAATTACATTAGTTTAGTTATAGCGTGACACGTAGGGACTAATAATGACTAGTTACGATAGTTATGTGTCACTAGGACTATAAATACCCCCTCCATACTTCTATGGAGGGGTGAGGATTCATTTTGTATCTCATAAGGTGTGTGTCTTTCTCTCTCTAGAAAACACACATCTTTCTTTTTTCTCTTACTAAATAATATGGCTTCTTATTTGTTTAATCCTTCCCAACCTCCGGATCATTGTCTCTTGTTAGTGATATCTTATTGTTAACAACCAACAAGATAGAAAATCAAAATAATCAAATAATGAACATATTAACTAATATGCAAAATCAAAATTCCTCGGGTACGGGATCACTTCCTAGTAATACCGTTGCTAACCCGAGAGGAGATGTGAAAATTATTACCACTCGAAGTGGTGTTGCTTACGATGGACCTTCAATTCCACCTACTCCTTCTCCGTTCCTGAAGGAAGTGGAATGTGAAACCGAGGCGACAAAGGACAAGGTGCAAAATACAAGTTTAGGAAGTACCGCACACGTCCAACCTCTGGTTGTCCAAGACCCGATTCCGGAGCCGGAAGTTGTTCCGAAGCCTAAACCTAAACCGTCGATACCTTATCCTTTGAGGCTTAACGACAAGAAGCTCCATGAAAAAGATGATAATCTAGCTTCAAATTTTGTTGAAATCTTTCAGGAATTACATTTTAAGCTCAGTTTCGCGGATGCTCTTCTACATATGCCGAAATTTGCTTCAATGTTTAAAAGTCTCTTATATAATAAAGAAAAATTATTTGACTTAGCTAAAACACCGGTTAATGAGAATTGTTTGGTGGTTATCCTAAAAAAGTTACCCAAAAAACTTAGAGACCCCGGCAAGTTTCTTATTCCATGCGATTTTCCAGAGATAGTTGAATGCTTAGCCTTGGCCGATCTTTGTGCAAGCATCAAGTTGATGCCTATTTCCATATGGAAGAAGCTCTCACTCCTCGAACTTACTCCTACTCGAATGATTCTTGAACTTGCAGACCGATCAACTACTAGTCCATCCGGTATTGCCGAAGATGTCTTTGTAAAAGTAGGAAAGTTCCATTTTCCGGCCGACTTCGTAGTCGTTGATTATGTTGTTGATCCTTGGGTTCCCTTAATTCTCGGGAGACCCTTTTTGAGGACGACACGTGCTTTGATTGTTGTTTATGGTGAAGAATTAACTCTCCGAGTTGATGATGAAGCCATAACCTTTAAAGTTGGTTAAACTTTGAGATACTCCTACAATAATGCTAAATCGGTTAATCGAATCGATGTCATCGACGTTTCATGTGAGGAGTATGCTCAAGAAGTGCTCGGATTTTCGGATAGTTCTAATAGTGGAAATCCCACTCCGTCTTTAGATCCTATCCTTTTTACTTATTTCCCCTCTCTCACTCCTTTTGAAGGAGGTGACTTTATTTTGGAAGAAATATAAGCTTGTCTTACAAATGATTCAATTCCACCAGGAATTGATGATGCCGACTTTGATCCAGAGGGAGACCTTCTTCTACTCGAGAAGTTATTAAATAATGATCCATCATCTCCTCTCCCTCCGAAAGAACTTCATTTTGAGGAAATTAAAATGATTAAATCTTCTATCGATGATCCTCTGGAGCTTGAGCTTAAGGATTTACCGTCTCATCTTGAATATGCATTTTTAGAAGGAACCGATAAATTACCCATCATAACTTCTAAAGAATTAAAAGATGAAGAAAAGGCCGCCCTTTTAAAAGTTCTTAAGTCACACAAACGGGCCATCGCATGGAAGATTTCCGACATTAAGGGTATCGACCCTAGTTTTGTACTCACAAGATCTTAATGGAAGACGAATTCAAATCTGCGGTTCAACATCAAAGAAGGGTGAATCCAAAAATTCATGAGGTTATCCAAAAGAAAGTTATCAAACTCCTTGATGCCGGATTGATTTACCCTACCTCTGATAGTTCGTGGGTGAGTCCCGTTCATTGTGTGCCTAAGAAAGGTGGCATGACCGTAGTTGAAAATGAAGATAATGAGTTAATTCCCACTAGGTTAGTTATGGGATGGCGAGTTTGTATTGATTACCGAAAGCTTAATGATGCCACTCGTAAAGGCCATTTCCCGTTGCCTTTTATGGACCAAATGCTAGAACGTTTAGCAGGGAATGAATACTATTGCTTTTTAGATAGTTTTTTCGGATATTTTAAAATTCCAATTGACCCGCAAGACCAAAAGAAGACCACCTTCACTTGCCCTTATGGGACGTTTGCCTACCGATGTATGCCTTTTGGTTTATGTATTGCTCCAGGAACATTCCAAATGTGCATGATGGCCATTTTCCATGACATGATCGAGGAAACAATTGAGGTCTTCATGGACGATTTCTCAGTCTTTAGGGATTCTTTCTCGTCTTGCCTCTCCCATTTAGACAAAATGCTAAAACGGTGCGAAGACACTAATTTAGTTCTAAATTGGGATAAATGTCATTTTATGGTAAAAGAAGGCATTGTTCTAGGACATAAGATTTCAAAGTCCGGGATTGAGGTCGACTGAGCTAAGTTAATGTTATAGCTAAACTTCCTCATCCGACTTCCGTTAAAGATGTTCGAAGTTTTTTAGGTCACGCCGGGTTCTATCATCGATTTATCCAAGATTTTTTTAAAATCGGCCGGCCGATGACCCATCTTCTTGAAAAAGAAATCCCGTTTGTTTTCTCGAAAGAATGTGTTGAAGCGTTTAATATACTTAAGAAAAAGTTAATCGAAGCCCCGATTTTAGTTGCCCCCGATTGGGACCTACCATTTGAAATTATGTGTGATGTTAGTGATTATGCGGTAGATGCAGTCTTGGGGAAACGTAAGACCAAACATTTTTAGCCTATACACTATGCAAGTAAGACCATGACGGATGCTCAAGCACATTACACGACTACGGAAAAAGAATTATTAGCCGTGGTGTATGCTTTCGAGAAATTTCGGCCTTACTTAGTCTTATAGAAGACCATAGTGTATACGGACCACTCGGCTCTTAAGTATCTTCTTGCTAAGCAAGATGCTAAACTGAGATTGCTCCGGTGGATTCTCCTACTTCAATAATTTGATGTCATTATTCGTGATAAAAAAGGAGCGGAGAATCTCGCGGCCGGCCATTTGTCTAGATTAGAGAACCCTTATCAAGATGATCTCGAGAAAAAGGAAATTACCAAAACATTTCCTCTCGAGACCCTTGGAATGATAACTTTTCATGGTGATTAATACCCCGTGGTTTGCCGACATTACAAATTATCATGCGAGAAATTTTGTAGTAAAAGGGATGTCGTCCCAACAAAAGAAGAAATTTTTTAAGGACGTTAAGCATTATTTTTGGGACGACTCCTACTTGTTTAAGATTTGTGCGGATCAAGTGATTAGACGATGTGTTCACGGTCAAGAAGCCATTGATATCCTCACGGCTTGCCATAATGGACCTACCGGGGGACATCATGGTGCGAACTACACCGCTAAGAAAGTCTTTGATCGCGGTATGATTGAGAGTTTTATATACCTAAAATATATATACTAATATAACTTTAAGAGTAATTAAGAAAATTACCAAGTTACCCTTGATAAAATTCACTCTCAAAAATATATATAATATAATATATAAAACCGGACAAATATGATCACCCGGGTCGTTTCCCCAATGACTAGTAAAATTGAATCCTCGTTTAAGTCCGGATTATGATTTGAATAAGCAAATAGATGATTTGATGATCTATTACTACTAAATAAAAAACAACAATTAAAATTACAAGAATGGTCCCTGAGATCCTAACCCGACTACAAGCAAAATCCAATTATAAGCTTAAATTCTAAAAGTGCTTATCACTAAAATCTTGAAAGAGCAAAGTTGTAAAGGAGGCTAGTAGGAACAAAATTAATAAAAGCTACTTGGGCTGAAAATAACAAATAAGCTCAATAAGAGCTTATTTCTAAACTGACCTCAGAAAGTAGGCCTTAACTCTTGGTTTTAGAAAATAAGCTATAAAAGGCTCAAAATTAATTCAAAATGAAAAAGGAAAGAAGTTCTAATTAGCTTATGACTAGCTTAAGCTAATTAAGAAAAGAAAATAGAGCTAGAAACCCTTTTAAGCTACTAAAATTGATCATGAACTAGGCAATCTCAGAAAACAAAAGCAATAAGCAAAAATCTAATTAAGCTAAAGACCTTAAAAAGCTACACTGGACTCTAAAACTTTAAGGACTTATTAAACTACTTATAATCTATCTATATAAGCTATAAAATCTAGACTCATAAGCTAAATTAACAAATTAAGATTCTACTTAAGTTCCTACTGTTTTTGGTGTTTTCAGAGTTTTTACTGACTTTGACAGCTAAATTAAGCTAGGAAAATAAGCTAGAAAATGTAAACTAAGATTAAATTTATAATAAGCTGTAACTAGACTTAATATTACTTGAATCTAAGATCCTAAATCCTATTCTTACTTAACTAAAAGTTAAGCCAAAGGTGGCAGTACTAACTTGTGACAGCAGTACTAACTTTTAGTTAGTACTGGTGCACTTTGCACAAGTGCAAACCTAGAGTGCAGGTTACCCTGGGGATTCTAATGCACTAAACACTCCAGTCCTATAGAAATACTAAAATTATCAATAGAGTGGGGGGGGAGGTACTAAATCTTACTTTGATGGCTTAATATTGGGGCTTTGAATATTCAGCTTTGGTAATAACTTTATGTTAGTCTGCTGTTAGATGCAATTGGCAATACACAAAGACTAAAATGCAGGCTTCCTTAAGGGTTACCACTACTCTATACACTCTCAAATGAGTGTGTTAAAACTAGATTTAAGCACAATCAAAGCCTAGAGTCCCTATCTCAAAATTAAGCCATGTAACTTTAACCCTAAAAGTACCCTGGTGCTGAGATGAGTAAAATAGCCATAACTTCTCTTAAAATAACCAACTAATTTTGAAAATCTTTTTAAAACTTGTTATAAAATGAAACAAGTTGTTTAGAGAAAAATAAAAAAATTTACCATCGTAGATTGACTTTTTTTCAGGTCAAATAGCTATAAACCAAAACACCCCTTTCAGAATGAAAGTTTTGAGAAAAGCTTTACAATGAAATCTAATGATGATAACTTATTTACACAGATGACCTATAGCTTAAAACTAACTTTACTTAACAGAATTAACAACTGTCATTAAGCTATACCTAAGATTTAAACATATTTCTACATAATTTTTGGTTTTTTTTTTAGGTTTTTAGACGACAAATCTTATGGAAATACTATGTTCCTAAACGAAGGAATAATCAAAAAGATGAACTATTGAGGACTAATTAACTCATAAAGCACAAATAAGCAACAATAGCAAGGCTTAATAAGCAATATAATCAGGATATGAATTATAGAAAGCAACAGAAATCACTATCTCTAATAGCTGAAATAAAAGGAATGAGAGGGAACTTACATACTCCTCTAGCAGAAACAAACGAGGTTCCCAAAATAGGGCAGCTTTAAGCTCCCTGTGCTTATTAGATAGCTCAGGGTAAAGTCCTTGGGATCTCTTCCAAGTTAAGATCCCCTTCCAAAAGCTCAATTCCAATAAGATCCATGATAAATGTAAGTTACACTATTTTAAGGTTTAGAAAGGATTAAATCTGAATTGATATGCTCATATTTCGCTTATAGATGAAAGAAGCTTATGAGTTAGCTTATCGGCTATTTTAGCTAACAGTTTTGGGTAAAATAAAGCTTAAGAGAGCTCTCAAATAGAGTTTTAAAAAACACTGATTTTTAGATAGGAATTTGATTAAATATTTAAAAGGAAATTACAGAATTAAAAGGTAAAAATAAGCTAAACAGATGAAATTTTAAGCTAAAATTTCCTAATTAAGCTATGACTAGATAAAAAACTACATTGCATGTGTGTGAGAGGTGAGGCCCTATTTATAGGCTGCCTTGGATCCTTCTAACCTCTTGCCTTGCTCTCCAATCCTTTTAATCCTGGCCAATCATTTATCCAATCATTTGAGAATGATTTATAGCCGTTAGATCATTTGTGTGCACCTCAGGATTGCCAAGCTGTCATTCCTTGATGTGACAGCTTGTGCTTCCTTTGTGAGTGAGTTTAGTGCAAAACCCACATAAATTTGTGCTTTCTCTATGATTGACGTGGCTCTGAGCTTGAGAAAGGTTAAGTATCCCCTTGATTAGACTAATTTGACCCTGCCATTACGTTGTAGATTACATGAATTGACTTTCATGACCCTTAATTTGGAAAAGCCCTATGATTTTGACCTTGGGTAAACACGGGGAAGAAGGGTGAATAGTAAAATGGGTTTCGCGCCCATTTTTGACAGTTAAAACTGTTATTACTTTGGCCTTTTGTCACTTTCAGTCCCTTTCATTCCTTTCTTCTTTTCTAGTTATAAATAACTTTGGGAAAGTGCAAGTTTGGTCCTTGGAGTTTATATAAAAGTAAAGTGGGCTAGGATTTGGGCTTATTGGATCCGGGTAAGGCTCAATTAGAAGAGGGGACATTTTTGGACTTTTGTGCAACTTGGAGGGTGAAAATGGAATATTTTAGGGTAAAATGGAATATTGTGGGTCTTGTTGACTTTTGTTGACCATGATTTGACTGAGGCTTGACTTTTCTGGCTTCGGCTTTTTTTCTTTGGCTTCTTTTTGTACTCTTCTGAGTCCCGTGTCCGTGCTTGCTCGTTTTTTACTATTTTCTTGTGATTTTTGATATATCCGTACCTGCACACACAAAACACAAATACAAGCATATTTTTGCTATTTTTGGGTTGTTTTGGGTTTAATTGGGTTATTTTAAGCATAAAGGTTTAATTGGTTATTTTAAGCATTAAAATGATATGAGTTTAGTTATACACGTCTATCTAAATCCACAAAACTAAACGATTGTGTGTCCTCACTCGCAACTATCACATGCCTATATAACCAAATATTTCGAAAACTTCCCCAACTAAACTCTTTGAAAGTAGCAAAGACTTTTTTGTTGAGAGAGAAAGAGTATCACAACGTATCTACAAACCACCCGAATTTCCTAATTGTCAAGATTTTTTTCTTTTTATGATTTTTCTTGATAAATACAACTACCTAATACTACAACTTATTTGTGTCGACATTATTGTATTGTTTTCATTACCTCTTTGGTAACTTTCTAGGATCATAGAACAAAAAGCCACAATTAAAGTGTCGTAAAAAGATAACTTCATCATCCCCGATTTTTCACTTTTCCCATGCTAAGCTTAAAAACAAGATCATTGTTAATTACAAGTCATGACACTAACACTACTCATAAATATTAATTGTGAACTTACTTTTCCTCCTATAAATCCTACTTTAGTATCTCAAGATTTTACTTAAGTCATATACCCGAAGGCTCTTTAAGACTTGTTTTGATACTTATTAATTTCAAAAATAAAGCGTAATGGTAAGAACGCAATAATTAGCTCCTAGCCCTTTTCTAAAGATCAAATGTTATCAAGATTAAAGTCCACATCGAGCAACCAAAATTTGGCTTTTTATTAGGCTACTTAAGCAAGGTACCATTCATGTCATATACCCTAAGGCTCTTTAAGACATGAATGGACCAATATTATTTGCACCATATACCCTTAGGCTCTTTAAGGTACAAAATAAGACAAAAATTAAGCAACATTATTATACCTCAGTCCTTTAGAAGGCTACAACATCGGCCACGCCTCTGACAAGATGTAGCAAACTTATTTCGACTTCGGTAACTTCCTTGACTTTTTAGAAGGCTGTAACATCGGTTGTGAGCCGGCAAGATACAGCAAACTTTTATCAGTCTCGGATTATTATTGGATTCTACTTATCCCATATACCCTAAGGCTCTTTAAGGAATAAGCAAAATATTCCTTTATATGATACATATAATATGTCAAATTAATTATTCCTTATGTGTACTCATCCTAATTACAAATGACCTAAAGAAAACTTCTATTAGCTAATTATTAACCAAAAAACCATATAACTCTATTTATTAAACATTTCTATATAAAGGTGAAACAAGCTAATGGGAGAAAAAGCCACAATTAATACATATGAGCTTGAAAGAAAACCAACTATTCTACGTTTAATGTCATGACTTATAAATAACACTATCATTTCTTGTTCTTCGCAATTTAAAATCTCTAAGAAAGAAATTCGCGAACACTTAGCCTATATAAATTCCAACTCGGCATATTTAAAATCTACTTGAGATTAGCACAAGTTTTCATTTACTAATGATTCAAGTCTAGCATGTTTAAAGTCTACATGAGACTAGCACAAACTATCATCATTAATTGTTAAGGGAGAAAGCTAGAACTCTACACGTACGATCGGGTCAAAAATTACTTCTTATTCTTACCAACGGAAAACCTACATTCGTGTCTTAACACTTATATATTTTTATTTTTTTTTTTGAGATTTACTTCCTACAAATAAGAACTTAAAAATTTATTATTATTTTTTTTTATGACTAAAAATTTAAAAATTTTGCTATTTTTGTGGGAAAAACGGGTACGTGAGAACAAAACAATAAGCAAGCAACATCAAATCGATAGATTCCCTTCCCCAAACTAAAACGAAACATTGTCCTCAATGTTTAAAGTCGGGTCTCTACGAAAATCTAAGCCGTTTATGAAATATGCAAAGATAAACATTAATCGATAATGATGAAAGGATATGGATCTCCCCAAACTAATTTCACACAAAGGATGAGAAACTCGAGTGCTTCGGAATTAGGCATCGAACACGAGAGGATTCTTGAAATGTTGGGTTAATCCTGCCAAATCACAACACAAACAACGAGAAACGAAGAGGATGGGTCCCTCAACATCACAACACATTAGAGGTTAGAAAATAGAAAGAAAATAAAAAGGATAAGCATGGGGTGAACTCCCACGAAGCGGCTTGTTTTTGGTCACCGAGTCGCAAGCTCGACTCGATCCCTGAATTAAGTAGTCCTTAGGGAGAGCAAATGAAAACTTTCATTGAAACTGCTACTGGATTATGAAACGTGATGATTCCGGGATCAAAAACAAAATTCTCACTTCGAAAGGAGAAAATCAAAGGAGATTCCTTGGTGTAAGTGAAGAATGGAAGAAAAGTCCAAATGATAAATGCGAAGGTATTCACATCTTCAACATTTAGAGGAAACGTCTTCTTGTTTTGGTAGAAATTAAGCACATCATTCTTCAAACTTTCATCCGGAGGTTCTGGCGGAGGAAGAAGAAATGACGGTTCTTTGAAAACTAAAAGAGTCCCGGAGGAAATGTTCTCTTTTAACTTCTCTTCCAATGTTACAAGATTTTTATCATGAATGGCATGATAAACTAGTATACCTGGTTTGAATACTTTGTCCTCGTTTCCGAGAGAATTCAAGGTAACACTAGCCGACAACTCCGCAGTGAAAGGCGAGTCAGAATCTAACAAAGGAGGTGGTAAAATACTTGATTCGGTGGTAGAGTCAAATGAAATGGGTAAGTCTTTTTTCAAGTCCTTTGGTTTGGAAAAATGATCATTAAAATCAATTGGGTTATCAAAAGTGATTTGAATTGGCATGACAATGGTATGGATTGGAACATCACTTGAAATTTCATCTTCTTTTTCCTTGATTTCTTCAACTTCTTGAGGACGAGAAAGAGGTTTTGGTTTCTTATTTAAGAAAGTTGCCAAGAGACAAATTATCTTTTTCCTAATCGCAATTCGAGTCATCATTTTCCACACAAATCGTACCAACGAGAAAAGCATCGGCGTCTTCCATGAACAAACCTTCTCTTCGGTGAGAGTAGGGGAAGTAGGATTGCTACTTGAAACTTCAAAGGTGGTGTTGATACAAAAGTTGGACGATCCTTGATTAGATCCGGATTTGGGGTAATACGGATCTGTTAGGCTCCGGTTCCTGTATCAATTGAGTCTTGATGTATGAGACCTGCGCACTAAGGAAACAATTCTTCAAAGAGAGGATTCACGTTGCTAGATTTGAAATTATCATCGAATTCGAAAAGAGGATTTGAAATAATTTGAAACGTATCTCCTTGAAAGTCCTTTTTAAGAATGGAAACATCATCACCCGGTGGTGATGAGTTAGGAAGAGTGAATTCATCGGTGAATTCCCCAGAAGTAGAATCACTAGTCTTCATCGGAGAAGAACTAGGAAAGGAATCATTGGATTGAATAGTGGGACTGCCACTATACATCTGAGCAAATAAGTCCTTAAAACCAATGTAATTCGGAACGTTAAAAATATCAATCATGTTGATTGATTCAACTTTTTGAATACCATTAAGTTTCGATTTTTTTAATTTGCATGTTAAACGTTATACTCATTACATTTCCATCACGAAGGACTCTACTCTTTTAGTCGTAACATCAATTAAAGCTCGTGCAGGTCGTTAAAAATGGTCTTCCGAGAATTAAAGGAATTTTGTTCGTCGGGAAAACGTAATCATCAATTACGAAATCAAAATGGGTACGTAAATTTTTCCTATGAACAAGCACATCCTACAAAATCCCTATTCGGTCGACAAGTTGACGGTTAGCTAATCGAGAGTCATTTGGGTTGATTTCGGGTTGGTAAATCCTAACCTATGAAAGACCGAGAGGGCATTACGGGTAGATACTAGCTCTCTTAAATCGCTAAACCTTGACATTTAAGCTTTTGAAAAATCACATGGTATGGTAAATCGGAACAAGAATCTCCCAATTTCTCGAGAAATCTTCTTAAGAATTACGGCACCAACAATTTTCACTAAACGGAGTATTAGCTTCGTTCCTTCGAGTTTTTTCCATTATTAGCGCAAAGATCTTTAAGCATTTTGTGTAGTTTCGGCATTAGAAATCAATGCCTCCGCAAGAGAAAATATTCGATGAATGAAGTTGTTTAACATTTTCCAAAATTTTGGAAGTTGAACCTTCGTCCCTTATCATGCTTTTTTCTACATTTCTTTCTTTCCGTGGTAAAAGGGGAAGCGTAAGTTTTCATATGTTTTAGGGACCATTAACAATTCCCTCTTGATTATTCACTTTTGTTGTTGGTGTGAGAATTGTCTCTTGGAACTTTTTGGGTTTAGAGGAGGTGGGGACATGATCCTTTGACGTCTCCTTAACCACCATCGGATTAACAAAGGAGGAGGCATAGGAATGGTCGGCCCTTCGTAAGAAGCTCCGCTTCGGAGTTGTTATTGCCCTTGGCTTCGTTCCTTGGGTTGGTTTGGTATTGCTCTGGTTAAAGAATTGAACTTGAAGCTTGGTTGGTATTGCCGAAATAGATGTGAATCTTGGTGCAAAGGCTGTTAACACAAACTTGTAACATTTGCCATTGTTTTTGCAAACCTTGATTTGATTTTGCACAGTTCTTTAATATCGCATCGTTTGCTTTGGACGTAGTTTTCAAAATCCGTTTTCAAAAAACACTTTTTGTTGGAGGTTTGGTTTAAGGTTAAAACTTGGATTGGTTTGTGTTTGATATGGTGGAGCATTAGATGACTTGATTTTGGTTGTTTTTGTTTGACGGTTCTTGATTAAGTTGTGTTCCACGGGTTTGGTGAAATTAGAATTGGTTCCTTGATAACGGTTTTGGTTGTTTTGGACATTGGTTGATTTAAAACCCGGTGGTTCATTTGACTTGTAAATTGGATAGGTTGGTTTCTTTGGAGAAAATTTCCAACGGCTGGGGTTTGTTGAAATTGTTGGATATTGTCATGAAAAAAAAACAGGAAATAGTTTCCCTTCGAGTTAACGGGAACAAAGTTAAAATTGTGATTCGATCCAAAAGTAACACATACTTCCATCTACTGCTTTGACGGGTGCAGGTAGTATAGTAGTAACAACTAAAGTTTTCATTTGGATTTATCATTTTGGTTCATCTTGAATAGTAATCTTATCTCGAGAGAAGCGGCTATTTGTTGAATTTCGAAAGAATTATTAGAAGGTGAAGAATTAGAGAGGTGCATCCGTACTCACTCTTTGAATCATTAGCACGACTTCTGGAGCTTGAAGTAAACGAACTTTTTGACTTGCTCTCAATTAATCGCTAAACCTTCTTGGGCATTCTTTTCTAAGAAATTGCACCTGCAGCGGAATCTAAGGCATCATGATTGTTTGAATTCAAAGGAAATTATAAAAAGTTCGA
This sequence comes from Tanacetum coccineum, assembly GCA_026074375.1. Lineage (NCBI taxonomy): Eukaryota > Viridiplantae > Streptophyta > Magnoliopsida > Asterales > Asteraceae > Tanacetum > Tanacetum coccineum. The sequence continues at coordinate 52,544 of BQNB010009957.1, forward strand.
GATGGTTGTTTCGAAAAGCATGGTGAGGCGAAATTGACGAAGGAGTCCTTTAAAGTACGTTCCCATGCTTCGTTAAAGGTTCATTGGGTTTTGGTAAAAAGTAAATGATATATATATGTTAGTAAGTGGTTTTTGAAGGGGGAGGATGTATTGGTTTATGATTTGAAACAAGGTCGTACCATTGTGAGAATTGATCTTGGAGGTTCCTTGTCTAAACCAATTCGGGCTTACACCGTTAGGAGAGAAAAAGGGAAAAGCAAAAGCTTTACCGAGTGTTCGGAACTTCGGGATGTCTAAACGTGAAGTGACTTGTTAATAAATCGAAGGGATTGGGGGGATCTTGTATACCCGTAATTTGTTGCTTTGCAACAAGATTAAATTAACGGTTGCTTTAAGCTCGGAAATTTGTTGGCATTGATCGGTGGAACATCTATAGCATCTTCATAACCCTCGATGGGTGCTTGTAACATTTGAGCCATCGTTCGATTGTCGGCCATTGGAACAACGTTTTGTTCAACAATTGGATCAACCGGAAGAGTTTGTTGTTGTCGACGTCTACGAGATTGCGAACGAGTGCGCATAAAAAGAAAAACTAACAATTAAAAAGCAAAACTTTACACTAAATTTTTTTTTTTTAAATGAATTTTAACGATTACACGGAAGAGACTTAAACCAAATAATCAACTACTTCACGGTAGCTCTCGAAAATTGCTTTTCAAGGTGAGCCGTACTTGGTAGAGACACAAATGGCAAGTGTTAAATCTTTGATTACGATTTGGGAACAATTGCAAGTTCACCGGAAATTGAAATGATAATATCTCAATAGAAGATATTATATGTTGGTGTTCGATTACCAACTTTGTTTATTTTATTTTATTTTATTTTATTTTTTAAAAGGACAATTTTTTATATTTTTGATTTTTTTTATCTTTTACTTATATTAAAAAGAAAAGGAAAATATTTTTTTACTTTTTATATTTTATATTTTTTTTATATTTTTGAATTTTAAAACAAGAATGAAACTTTCGAGGACGAAAGGATCTTCAAACCAAATCAACGAACTCGGAAACCGTAGGTTTCCGTGCCACTCCGTGCCATAAGGTGCTCAGTTACCTGAGATAAACATGCTAAAAAGTCAACACAAAGGTTGAGTGAAATTCATAGGTTTATGTTAAACAGTTTGAATACAAGTTCAATAGTGGGTTACGTTGTTATACACCCATAAGTGTAATAATTGCAATGAGTACAATTATTATAGAAAATAGTATTATTGCGTCTAAGCTCATGGCACTCAAACTGACTTGTGTATATATCAATAATGATATATATAATGATAATGGCCCCCGTGTAGGTAATTGCCATATACCTATGAGTTTCAAATATAGTGCGTTTGGTTACCTATCCAGCTAACACAAACGGGATTCGTTAACCCCGATAGGCCTATCCACAATATTCGCGTTCACTCGCAAGTGATTAATGGTCCATGATGGTGGGGGTCTTTTGGCATAAAGGGACTTAGACAACAGATGCAATAATATATCAGGATAACATACATTTAGAAAACACTTGTATTCATGGTTTATAGCATGTATCCCCCTCGCGGGTTTATGAAACATTTAAAAGAGTTAAATGCGAGGCTATGAACTCACCTTAACAGGGGAAATCTGATTGATGGCAAAAGTATATCAAGTGAAAGTAACAGCTACGTCACGCAACCTGGGGTAATATGTCAAGTCTTAGTGTGATGGTTTATGTTTCAAAACTTCATAAAGTTTAACGTATTACTTTGATTTATTAATTTATGAAAGTATTGTATCACTGTTTGGGCTATCATAATCCAGAGGCCATGTAGTATCGTTTGAGGAGCCACGACACTTTAAATCGTAAACCCAGCAAACTCGTCAAAACAAATACCTAAATGGAACCCCTCAAATGAAATTCCCTAGTAACGTGATATGATAAGATTTTAAGTTTCTTCAAAAGCTAGTCGATGATAAGTTACGTTAATTATATAACGTAATTGTTTTATAATGCGTCGATCGATGATCAATAACGATAAATGTGTCGGGTTTTAATAAAATCGAGTTTTATAATATTAATATATATTTTTATAATTTATATAAAATTATTATATTTTATATTTTTAAGTTTGCAAAAATGGCAATATATACCTTTGGTTTATAAACTTTTACAAGTTTAGTCCTTTATATATAATTTAAACCTTTAACTTTGAAATTTGGCAAGATAGGTCCTTATAGTTATAACTTTGGAATAATGACATTTCCAGCCCCTCTAGTTATAAATTTCAGAAAGTTACGATATATACCCCTATGCATGAAAACATTTGCAAATCAAGTCCAAAAAGCCATGCAAGCTTATTTTAGGATTCCAAATGATATTTGTAGGTTATAGCTTATTAGAATAAGCTAAAATAAGATGTTCTAACGTAACAAAAGTTTAGAAAAAGGATTCGTTAGCTAGAAAATCAAAACGGGTCATTTTTAGGGTTTTAATAAAAAACGCATGGGTTTGAGGATTCAAGGCTTTAACAAGAGTTCATATATGATCTTAAGAGTATTATGAACATTCTAATACAGATTATAAGCTTATTGAACAAGATTTTGAGCTTACTTGAGCTAAAATGGGTCGAAATGGGGTTTTCGGGTTCGTACGCCTAGTAATAACTTCAAAGGCTTCTTTTTCTTGGTTCTTGGCTTCTATTCTTATCTTAGGGATCTTCTACTTCTTCCTTGGCTAAGCTAGAACTCCATTTGAGTGTGAGATAAATGTTTGAGGTGTGATTTGAATGAATGGGGGTGTTTGGCTTATATAGGGTTCGAATGACCCTTGATGCCCAAGTTTCGGGTTTGATTAGTGTCAAGGCTAGGATAGATGATTCATGGGAGCTATAGTGATGAGTATTGAGAGCTAGAAGAGTAGGATTGGAGGGTGGAAGGGTGTATGAGGGTTTTAGGTATAATAGAGTGACAAGGAGGTGACAAGGCTAACTTGGTGTCCAAGGTGGCGATGAAGGTGCTTGTAAGGTGCTAGGGTGGCTGCTAGATGATGCAAGGGAGGTGCTTGAGGTGCTTGGTTGCTTAAAATGGGTCAAAAATGAAAGAAAATAGGTGTCGAGTTTGGTTTTTATTCGGCTTAGGGTTTAGGGTTTTAAAACATGGATTAGGATTAAGATTGGGGATAGATTAGGGTTTAGGATTAAGATTAGTGTTAGGATTAGGGTTTAGGATTAAGGTTTAATGTTAGGATTAGGGTTTAGGATTAATTTTTAGGTTTAAAGTGAAATTAGGGTTTTAGGGTTTCGTTTAGGGTTTAGGGTTTTAGATTAGAGTTTAGAAAGGATTTAGGGATTAGGTTTAAGGTTTAGGAGTTATGTATGAAGTGTTTGTACCTTGTACTAAAGAGGTGGTACGAAATCTAAAATGAAAACGGTGAAAAATGAGCTTATTTGAATTCTTGCATTGTTGATTTGTACTTTGAGCTTTAATGTGTTGTATATTGACTTGGAGGGAAAATATAATTCAAATATTGTGCATTGTACACTTATACACATGCTTTGAAGGCTTGCACATCCATTTTATATGTATACATTACATATAATTTGGGTTTTGATATAAATGTTAACGTTCAATGCTTGTTTTGATATAACATTTTGAAAAGTACGTTAAATGGATAATGTACTTGGTAAAAATGATATTAAGATATTGACTTGACATATTAGGATGTTTACATGCTGTGAACATAGATATAGATGGCATTGGTAGAGGTTGCGTGGGCTCGTTTACTTTAGAGATGCAAGTTACGTTGCATAATGAGATAAAGCAAAAAAAATCCATGTAAAAAGGTAGTATATATAATAGATGGATATTACAGTGCATCTAATTTAATAGATGGATAATTACATTGATGAAAATTATAGGTTGTTATAGTCTCCCTCCCTTAAAAGTAATCTCGTCCCGAGATTTATTTGGATGACGTAGTAATGTTGGAAAACAGATGTGGATACCTAGCACAAATTTGATCTTCACGTTCCTACGTAAATTCTGGTCCTCATTTAAAGTTCCATCTTACTTTGACTATAGGAATACGACTTTGTTTTAGTTGATTGACTTCTCGATCCATAATCTCCACTAGTTCTTCCATAAAGTTAAGTTTGTCATCAAGTCGAAGCTCTTTTATTGGAATGACAAGGGATTCGTCAAATAAGCATTTCTTTAGATTAGAAACGTTGAAAGGATTGTGGACATTACTGAACTCTTCAGGAAGCTCAAGTTTATATGCCACTGGGCCAATCCGTTCAAGGATTTTGAAAGGTCCAATGTACCGAGGATTAAGCTTTCCTCATTTTCCGAATCGGATGATACCTTTATGAGGTGACACTTTTAACACAACACGATCTCTAACTTGAAATTCTAAAGGCTTTCGCCTTACATTGGCATAACTTCTCTGCTGGTCTCTAGCAGCTTGCAAGCGTTATGGAATTTGTACTATCTTCTCGGTGGTTTCATGGATTATTTCTGGTCTCATGAGTTGAACATCTCTAACTTCGGCCCAGCAAACAGGTGATGTGCACTTTCGACCATAAAGTGCCTCAAATGGTGCTGCCTTAATACTAGCATGGTAACTGTTATTGTAAGAAAAATCTACTAATGGTAAGTGTTTTTCCCATCCTTTTTTAAAATCTATAACACAAGCTCGAAGCATGTCTTCGAGTGTTTGAATGGTCCTTTCACTTTGTCCATCGGTTTCGGGATGATATGCCGTACTCATGTCTAATTGAGTACCTAAAGCACTTTGTAATGATTGCCAGAATCTGGATGTGAAATGACTGTCACGATCCGAGATGATAGATATTGGCACTCCATGCCGGGAGACTATTTCCTTTATGTACAATCTTGTAAGAGTTTCCATACTATCTGTCTCTCGGGTAGGGATGAGATGTGCAGATTCGGTGAGGCGATCGACAATGACCCAGATTGTGTCATGTCTGTTTGAGGTTTTGGGTAGTTTTGTGATGAAATCCATTGTTATTCTCTCCCACTTCCACATAGGAATCTTCGGTTGTACCAGTAATCTGGATGGCTTCTGACATTCTGCTTTAACTCTAGAGCATGTAAAACATTTTCCAACATACTCAGCGATGATTACCTTCATATTAGGCGACAAACAGTGTTTCTTTAGATCCTGATACATCTTGTCAGAACCTGGGTCAATGGAATACTTCAATTTATGGGACTCATGCATGATCAAGTCTCTCAGATTACCAAAAAATGGTAACCAACTTCGATTCTCGATACATCGAGTTCCATCAGGATGTATTTCAAATGATTTGTCCATTCCTTGTAAGTTTTCAGCCTTGATGTTTTCTTCTTTAAGTGCTTTAGTTTGAGCTTTGAGAATTTGTGAGGGTACGTTTGGATGAATGGTCATAACTAATGATCTAACTCAGAGTGCTTTGATTCGTTCCTTCCGGCTTAAGGCATTTGCTACGACATTTGCCTTTCTAGGATGGTAACGAATTTCACAATCGTAATCTGCAAGCAATTCTATCCAACGGCTTTGTCTCATGTTTAACTCTTTCTAATCAAGGATATGCTGAAGACTTTTATGATCAGTGAACACAGTACATTTGGTACCATACAGATAGTGTCTCCAAATTTTAAGAGCGAACACTACTACTCCTAATTCGAGATCATGAGTGGTATAGTTTTCTTCATTAGGCTTAAGTTGTCGGGATGCATATGCAATAACCTTTTCTCTTTGCATTAACTCCGCTCCCAGACCTTGATGGGATGCATCACAGTAAACAACAAAATCGTCATTTCCTTCTGGTAATGCTAAGATTATTAGTTGAAAAGCCAACTCTTGATCTTCTCCCCAGATATACTTCTTGTTTTTCTGGGTTAATTCAGTCAAAGACTTTGCAATCTTCGAGAAATCTTTGATAAATCTCTGATAATAACCGGCGAGTCCTAAGAATTGACGTATTTCTGTGGGTGTAGTAGGAGATGTCCAATTCTTAACTACTTCAATCTTGGCGGGGTCAACATGAAGTCCTTGACTATCAATTAAGTGTCCAAGAAATTGCACGATACGAATCCAGAAATCACACATGGAGAACTTGACATACAACTTCTCTTTCTTGAGTAATTCTAGGATTATTCTCAAATGATTTGCGTGCTCTTCCTTGTTACGAGAGTAGATGAGAATATCATCGATGAACACTATCACAAATTTATCCAAGTATGGTTTATACACACGATTCATGAGATCCATGAATACAGCAGGCGCGTTAGTTAAACCAAATGGCATTACTTGAAATTCATAGTGTCCGTATCTTGTTCTGAAAGCAGTCTTGGGAATATCTTCATCCCTGACTCTCAGTTGATGATAGCCTGACCTTAAGTCAATCTTCGAGTAGACACTCGAACCTTAAAGTTGGTCAAATAAGTCATCAATCCAGGGTGATGGGTAACGATTCTTTACGGTAAGTTTATTCAACTCTCAACAATCGATACACATTCTGAAAGATCCGTCTCTCTTTCTAACAAATAAGACAGGAGCTCCCCAGGGTGAAGTACTTGGTCGGATAAAACCTCGATCTGATAACTCTTAAAGTTGGTTAGATAGTTCCTGCATTTCTAAAGGAGCTAATCTATAGGGTGCTCGAGCTACAGGTGTTGTTCCTAGAATTAGATCGATTTGGAATTCTACTTGGCGAACAGGAGGAAGGCCAGGTAGGTCTTTAGAAAAAACTTCCGGAAATTCTCTAACTACCGGTATATCTTCTAGTCGTTTCTCGTCCGACCTCTTCTCTATTACTTGGGCTACAAAAACTTGACATCCCCTGGATATATACCTTTCAGTTTTTATACAAGTTATGAGGCTTAGTCGAGTTTTACTTCAATCACCTCGGATGATCAAAGTTTCACCGTCGATTGGGATGTGGACGACTTTCTCATCACAAAGAATTTTGGCATGATACTTGGATAACCAATCCAAACCAATGACGACGTCAAAACTACCGAGTTTGATCGGCATAAGATCAATTTCGAAAGGTTGGTTTAACAAAGTCAGAGTTGCACCCTGAATAACGGTGTGTGTGTTTACTAGATTTCCGTCAGCCATTTCGATATTGTAAAAGGTATCTATTTTAATGGGTGGAATATTTAGCTTAGAGGCAAGAGATATGGATACGAAACTTTTATCGGCTCCAGAATCAAATAATACTCTAGCTAGATGTTGATTTAGAAGGAACATACCCGTGACTACGTTCGGGTCTTGGTGATCATTCCTATCCCTTAGCATGTAGGCTCTTCCCTGGGCATTGTTGTTGGTGGTCTTTAGGCACTGATTTGCATAATTCCCTTTCTCTCTACATGCATGACAAGTAACTGTCACTGGTAGCAGATTACTTCCAGTGGCTGGCCCTTTGTTTCTGCAGTTCTTGGTCAGATGGCCCACCTTGTTGCATGTATTACACTTAACAGTGCAAGGTCCTGTTGTAATACCCCCAAAAACGTGTCGCAGCGGAAGTATATCCGGGGGTGTTACTTCATAATACACAGCGCTAGATACAAGAGAACGACCTCTAAATGTGTCGTTTGAAAAGTAATCTTGTTGATTTCCTTGAAACTGATATAACATTTGTCCTATAATTGCATCACAATGAAAAGCTTGAAAACAACCCAACGAAATTTGATCATCTGAATATAAGTAGAAATCTGATATGTGTGAAAACACCTATCCATTTTATATCAAAATAGACCCTAAAAAGACAAAATTGTGCTTAAAATGCTTGTATATTGCTTGTTTTGTCTTTGTGATTGTGTAGGCACGGATAAAGCAAAAATCACAAGAAAACGGTCAAAACCGGACAAACACGGACACGGGAACGGAAGAGCACACAAAGAGCCAGGAGAAAGCTATCAAAAGTCAAAAGTGGTCAACTCAAGTCAACCTTTGGTCAACCTAAGTCAAACCACAAAAAGACAAAAACTCCAAATATTCCCAACCCAATCCCTCATAGTTCATAAAAATTCATAAAAAGCCCTTAAAGCCCAAACGGTGTTAACTTCTATTAATAGAGTTAACACTCGTTAATTTTTTTTATATAACAAACCCGGGCCCAAATTCCATGCCCCATTCCTTTTATAAAACCCAAGTCAACCCCGGGTCAAAATAATCAAACGCACCCTTTCAGTTAAAAATGAGCAGGAAAAACAGTTTATTACTGTTCACCCATCTCCTTCGTTTAACCACAGGGATAAAATCAAAGGGCAAATCTTAATTGAGGGCTAGATTGGGTAATTCAAGTGGTATGGTACATGTTGGCAGAGTTATTACATCATCAAGCCCTCTAATTGGTCAATCCCAAGCAAGCAAGGATCGTGAGAAATGAAAGAAACAAAAGGGAGTGAAGTTTTTACAATACATCTACTCACAAAACAAACTCAAGCTGTCACATCATGGATTGCCATGCTGGCAATCCATATGAGCTCAAAAATGATCCAACGGACAAGATTGTGACCCAATCATTTCTAATCATTGAAGGCTAGGATTGCAAGGAGCGTCTAACAAACTCAGGAGCCTAGAAGCATCTCCTGAGCACTATAAATTGAAGCCCTCACTCACACACAGCTTATCTCTTTTTCTTGTAATTTTTCTTAGTTAAATAGCTTATGTAGTTTTTTTTAAATGTAATTTTACTTTTTCAAGCTCTTGTAGTCTCTTTTATAAAGCATTGTAATCTGTTTTTGTGTATTAATAAAATCCTAAGCTTAGTTTTCATAAGCTTTTTCACTTATAAGCTCTTCTTTACTCTCAAATGTATGCTATTATTTCAAAAGCTCACAACAAGCTCTCATAAGCTCTTACAAGTCTCTAAGCTTGTAATTAAGCTTTAATAAGTACCTAATTTACTTAAACCTTAAAATAAGTTTAATACCTTGACTTATTGGATTTTAAGCTTATGGAAGGGAAGCTAGCAAAGGATGAGCTTCCATGGACTTTTACTGGCTTATTTTTAATAAGCCAAGGCTAGTAGACAAGCTCTTTGAGCCTTTTAAGCTTTTGTTTAGCTAAAGCTTATTGTAAGTCTTCATTTCAAATTTTGTTTTTAAATACTTAGTGTAGTTTTGCTTATTTGCTTATCAATTGCTTAATCTGCTTTCTAGTTGCTTACTTGTGCTTTATATTGTCTTATTATGCTTATTAGCTATGTCTTTTAATCTGTTTTTAGCTATATAATTATAGATCTTAGTGTTTCATAATCTGTCATAAAATTAACTAAAAAACCAAAAATAATTAGCTTAGCTTGTAGATCTTTGATTCTAGCTTAATTGATCTTTGATTTATGTTTATCAAAATTGTTATAAGCTATTTGATAACTATCGGTCTAGGTTTTGCTTAGTAGTTTTGAAAATCTTAAAGTTTAAATGGATTATGCATTAGTTAAAGGGGTGTTTGGATTAATGCAATTTGACCTCTAAAAGTCAAACTGAGCTAAGTTTATTGCTTGAACCAGTTTTTAATTCATTTAAAATCAGTAGTAAAAGAGATTTTAGAAGTTAGATATCAAAAATTAAAAAGTTAAGGCTAAATCTCTTTGTTTTTGCACCAGGGGAATTTTTCTTTTTCTAAGATTGTTAAAAAATTGATCCAAGCCTCCTTGAGCTTGGATCTTGTTTGTGTTGTGATTAAACACACTCATTGAGTGTGTCCATAGCAGGGTTTACCACTAAGGTGACCTGCATTTGAGTTTTGACCATTTGGCCAAGTGCATCAGCAGGACCTGCAGTAGCTCCTACTGCAGTCCTTCTTGATCAATTTAAGTTAAGTTTCATTAGGTTTTAGCTTATTAAACTCAGTAGGACTTTAGTTTACTTATAGGATTAGTTAGAATAAAACTTGTTTTTAGATTTCTAGCTTATTCACTAGGGTACATTTGCTTTTAAAGTGCATCAAAAATCTTAAAAAACTAAAAACAGTAGCTGTTGGATCTTAGCTTTTAAATCTAAATTTTTAGCTTATAGGATTTAGTTTTATGGTTGAAACTTATAGCTTATATGTAGTTGGTTAAGTTTTCAAAAGCTCAGGTTCCATTATAGCTTATTGTCCATTTTAGCTTAATTTGTTTTTGAACTTTAAAGTCTTTCTACTGAGTTTGCCATTTAGATTAGTTAATTCAGTTAGCTTTTAGTGTTATTGGTTAAATTAGCTTATCAAAAGTAGCTTCTACATATCATGAGCTTTCTAAAACAAGTTTTGGTTTTAAAATTGGTTCTTATTTGAGGTCTGAGTGCTTAATTGAATGTGATTTAGCTTTTTAGTTGTCAAAAAGCCACTTTCTGAAACAGCTTCTGTCATAAGCTTTTTAAGAGCTTATTTTTGAGTTTCAGATTATATTGTTTTTATAAAAATTGCTTAAAAAAGTGTGTTCTTCAACTTTGTGCTTTTAGTTTTCAAAAATAAAAAAAATTGCCAAAAAACGTGTTCCTAGGACTTGAACCCAAGACCTCACCCACACAAACCCCACGCCTTACCAAGTTGCTACAATAGCTCATCTATTCACCTCTGTTGATCCAAAGTTCATAGGTTTTTGTATACACAAATGTTGATCCAAAGTTCTGTAAAGTGTGTATGACCATTTAAATCCTTAAATGTCCTTCCGAAATGTATGTATGATTTTTAGAAATCAATTAGTTGTAAAGTATGCATGACCATTTCAATCCCCAAATAGTCACAAAAATGTAAATGTACGAATGAACGTGAAACAGGCAATCGATCAAAGAAGTTTCCATGAAATTGAAAATAACACGAAATGTTTTCAAGTAAGAATTGCCACTCTAATTAAGTATGCATCAGTAAAATATTCCAGTAGTATAAACAGATACAATTAACTTTACTCTAAGTTCATGAAACTGCGACGTAGACTTGTAAGCAAGCCACTTTTATTCAAGGCACATTAAGAGTGTAACCAACCCAAGCGAGTTGTTCCCATCCAAGCAACACCTAGCATTAATGAAATAATATGAACCCATACAGAAGAGGTCCCCATCCAAGAATACCTGGGCCATATATATGAAAATATTCAATGTGTATGAAATAGTAGCCCTGAGACTCTACTAATCTATTTCCTACATGTTATAACGTTCGATATAACACCATTATTAGGCTAATCACACTTATCGGGGATTGACAATCCAAAAGATCATTTCCTAACAATCGCGATCACCCCCAATGTAATAAACAGTTCATGCAACCAAAGCTAACCATAATCATTCGAGTAAAAGTATAATTGTTGCATCCATAAGTAAAAAACCAATGTATATCTCACCGTGAGATATGCATATGAGTGTATAAACAAGTTATAGCGAGTGTTCACGCTCAAAAATTAGACCAAGTATTGTATCTCATCGCTAGATATATAAATAAATATGTAAACCAATTTGTGTAATCAACCATGTAAATGCATTTGTAAACAAGCATGTTCTCACCCCAAAAATATATGTAAAACATGTAAAACGTGGGGCTATAAACTCACATTGATGTTGTAGAACGATTTGCAGAACTGCACATATTAAGCACAGCACAAACGGAAAACCGGAACGGCTCGATCAAGAAGTTGCGGTTTATCTTAACGGCTAAGACCCACTAGCCTAGAGTAATGTATCTGGGTTTTCCGATATATGGTTACATCAACGCGACGCATTGATAACGGATTTAGATCTCAAGTTGTAATGGTTTGGTGGTTGGTTAAATAAAGTAAATCGAAATGTAAACGAAAAGTATGTAATATATTCTGTATATATTACATATGAAAAATGAACAAGTATATAATTCGTACCGTGAATTATATAACGAAGATAGACAATCCAAAGATTTATGTGAAGTATATAATACTTTACAGGTATTATATAAGGAACGTGAGAAAATAATTGAAACAAAATATTTCGACACCAATTTAATTAATAAAAAGTCCTTGCATAAAAGTAGACACACGTCTTAAAGTTATGAATTAAACAACCGATGTTTGTAAAGCTTTTACAAAAGTTATGATTTTACCTTCTCGTCAGGAATTTATAAAATAATATTTTATTAATTAATCTTTCGTCATATTGACGGATCCTAGCTAAAATCGTTGTCTCATTTGTAAAAGTATAATTCTTATTCGTTGTCGAGTTATTGTATAGTTATAATTTAATATATCTTTAAAATATAACTTAGTCTCTTTTACCGGGTTTCTAAAATAATAGAGGTTTAGTGAAACATTACTAAATATAGAAATTTATATAAATTTCGTCATGATCTTTCCGGTTATATAACGTTTCCCATATTTATAAAATCTAATGTTTTTCTACTTTCCAAACAACCTGCGTGTTTTAAATACCTATGTATATATTTATATATATCAACTAAAACAAAGTAGTGAATATCACATTTATTTAACCATTAACCACCATTTAGTTTCGATTTATAATTTATAAATCTCGTGTTATATTTATTAGTCAATTGCATAAACCAAACGAACCCTTGTTGGTCTTTGTGCTAAACCAAACGCACCCTTTGTTGCAAATCTGCCCAACCAAACACCCATGCTGTCCCAAACACCCCTGTTTGGGTTTCCTGCTATCCTAAATGCACCCTTTATAGTTTTCTGCTCACCCAAACGCCCCTTTTGGGGTTTCCTGCTCACCCAAACACCCCTTTTGGGTGTTTTCTGTTAACCCAAACACTCCCTTATACATTTCTACCAAACCAAACGCACCCTATTCGATGTTAATAACCAGAAACAAACACCCCTGTTTGTTAATCTGCTATACCAAACGCACCCTAACCGGTTTCATGCTAACCCAAACGCACCCTATTTGCTGAACTCAGATCCAAACGCACCCTCTCGGTGCTAATAACAGCCAAACGCACCCCTTGTGAGTTTCTATCAACAACCAAACGCACCCTAACTGTTTTATACAAAACCAAACGCATCCTATGGCTGTTTATAAAAACCAAACGCACCCTAGGCGCTGAGTAAAACAAACCAACGTATCCTTGGTGCGGGACGAAACATACAAACGCACCCTTGTTGGTATTTTATCGAACCCAACGCACCCTATGTCGGTGACAGCAAAACCGAACGCACCCTAGTCTGTTATACCCAAAACCAAACGGACCCGCTGTGGTGCAAAACCAAACGCACCCTAGTCGCTATGAACTGAGACCAACGCACCCTAGGTGCCGTGTGACAGCCACCCGAACCAAACCACCTTCGTGGTGGTTCTCGCACAGAAACAAACGCACCCTTTTGGGTGACAAGAACAACCCAACGCACCCTATTCGGGTTTAAACCAAACTGGACGCACCCTTGGAGTGGTCTAAAACCGAACGCACCCTTATTGGTATAGTTGAGGCGGTGGTGCGTGGAGATGATGGGGATGGCGCGTGATATTGGTGACAGCGGGTGGCGTGGGAGTGGTGGGCTCGCGGTGGTGATGGCGTGGCAGTGGTGGGGTGGTGGCAGCGCGTGGAGGCGCGTGGTGGTGGGGATCGGGTAGATCTGGTGACGAGGAACCTTTTTGGATTCAGCCGGAAAAGTTCGCCGGAAAAGTTTTCCGGCGACAGCGGTGCCGCCGGAGCGGCGGTGGTGGTGGCTGCCGAAAATGGGGAGAGAGAGAAGATCATGTGTATGTGTTTATATAAGATAAAATGAAAAAAAATGTATAAAACTTTTTTTATATATTAAAAGTTTTAATGCAAAGTGGCAAGTTCAAATAGATGGGGGGTCATTGTGTAAATTTTTAATATAGTTTGGATAAAAAGCGGTTCGGGACTCGTTTGAGCGACTTAACGGATGATTCAAGGCACGAAACTTACGCCATTGTTTTCCAAATCATTTTTCCCATGAAAACGAGTATTTACTTGATAGTATTTCATAAATATGTTCATAACATTTATAAAAATAATTGTTATTCATTTGGAAACCCGATTATGTCTTGTCCGAAAGTGAAAAAATCAAAAAATAATTTTAATCCCCGTATATTTGCGTTTTCAAACAAACGTTTTTTGAATTAAATGAATGACTAATTTATTAAATATTTTTAGTTTCATAACCATGTTAATTAATATAATTAATTATTTTCTTGTTTCTAAAATCTAGGGAGTGCATTTCGCGGTCACTTCTTACTAGTGTTCGGGGTCTCGGTCAAAACTAAAAAGTTATCAGGAAGCGTTTTTACATCAAATTGCTTTAGAGTTTACCGAATAATGAAACGTTTGTAGTTTTCGCCTGCTCGTTTTATGATAATCAACCTTAGGAATCACATATATCCCCTTTAAATAAGTTCGAAACTTACCGGTACGCGGTAATCGCTTTTATGTGGACAATAAAGACAAAAGTCAAACAGTAAAATGGCCCTAAAAATCAAAGGTTAAAATTGTCTTGAAAGTGTCTGGGAAAATTCCCGGATGTTAACCTGTGTTGAATCAGGAGTGCATGTCGTACACAAGGGACGGTTTCCTAATATACCATTTCTTTTACGTGGAGTGACAGATAAGCCTGAAGGTTTTGCCTGTCTTCTGTTCTGTTGTGGTTGGTGATTATTGTAGCGGTTGTTGGTGTTGGTGTTACGTAGTTTGTTGTTCTTATGACGTTAAGGTAGTGTTGTTTATGAGTTTCTTCTGTCGTCAAACTTTGTTACGTGATCACTTGATACTTGCACTGGAGTGTTAGCTTTGTTACCTGATCCAGTAGCTCTGGGTCTATGTTAATGGCTTCATCTGAGTGTGAGGTTTTTTAGATATGAGGACGGTAACATTCCCTTCAATATCTCGAGGGCAATCCCCCAATGAAAATTCTTGTGTGTGTTTTCCTCAGAATCAGCACCATAGTGGGACATAGGGTTTGCCAATTTCTGGAATCTTTCCCATATGTTTGAGATCATTCCCCTTCACAAGTCAGATGGTTAAAATTCGTCTCTCCACTCTTGTAGACCTTAGTTCGGGAATTAGTACTTCTCTTATCAAAAGTAGACTTGTGTGTGAAATCACCCAAGTAATCTTGTAAGCTTCTTCTAGCCTAATAGGTTGGGCAAAATAATTCCACCATGATTGATGATTCTTCAGTTAAATTAGTACCCAGTAGCAACTTCACCTTGCAGCCTTCCGGTACAGTTTGCTCCGAGGCAAACCACTAAATTCAGTTTGCTCAAACCAGCGATAAGTGTGCACAAACAGCTCTTCCGTACCTTCAGAAGTGGATGGTTGCAGCTCATGAACTTCTTGTAACTACATTTTCTTGCTACATAGCATCTTGGTTGGTGTATTATCAAGTATGTTGCCATGTTAGCGGCTTGTGCTTCCAGAGCTGCGAAAAAACTATCAGCAACTAGTTTCCCCCCCCACACCCCACCCCCCCCCACCCCATGAATGCAGCTTGGAGTCACTGGCTGGTGCTTCAGATGTTGATGTCCTTTTGGGAGGCATTCTAAGCAACATAAGACAACACGTATTAAGAATGATATCACAATTCTTTCCTTTAAAGGTAAGGTTCAAAATAAACATAATCACAAAGTGATATATAGATACTTATTTGATATGAATTCTAACAAGTATCTAACTTATTAGTTATGTTCTAAGGGGTTATGATACGATCATAAATGCATGAAGAACCGGAGAGAAATTATAGGACACATAAGGAATATGAACGGGCTCACCAGTTCTATTTATATCATGAACCGATTGCCTTTGTACTGGTACATAGTCAAAATTTTATCAAAGTGTTGTTATTTTATGCCACACATCATGTGGTAGGTTTAACAAAACTATACCTCGTATCTAATCTAGTAGTCCGAATGGTCCTTCCTGGCTGTTCTTGTGTTTCTAGATGCAATCCAAAGACTGTCTTATCGGCTTGGTGACGAACCTGGATATCCTCGATAATTTGTGTTCTAGTTAGAACCCGATAGCAAGCTCGAGCCAAATCTTTGATATTACAATTTTTCTTTCTTTAAAGTTGAGCAATTGAGTATGAGACTCTCGGAGTCAGCTTCCAGACTTCTCAAAATCTTATTGTATGATCACACTGGCCATTTTGAGACCTTCTATTTTTATGTTCTTCTTATGTGCTCATAGCCGGTCCGATGAGAGAAGTTTATCTAGGTGATTCAAAATTTACTCAATTTGCTCCTTGTGACGTTCTAGACTTGTCTTACGAGAGCTTTATCCTATCTCAAATGCTTGAGGTGGGGCAAAAGTAGAGGAGGATGATTTTGGTATGACCCTCGTTTCTTGTTTCTTAAGACTTCGGGAAATAATTCCTCGGGAAGAAAGGAATTCTTGAGGATTTTAAACATTGGAGATGAATTGAAGATGAGGCACAAATAGTGGTGGTGGAATAGGTGATTCTTTACATTAAGCATGCCTATGACCTTACTATAGGGTCATCCATGAAAAAGTAAAGAGTTGGGTGAAGCTATTGGAACTCAACCCCAAATGCGAGTTATTTGAAGAGTAGAATAATTTTTTCCTAGTGAAGCTGTGGCATGTCAGGTGAAGCGGGAAATAGCTCTGGAAGTTAGAGGAAAAGCATAACTCATATTGGAAGTAGGGTGAGCACGGGGAAGAAGACATCGCTCTGTTAACAACCAATGGTAATAAAAAAGTTTTTATATAATAGTATAATAGTTATGTAATTTACATACTATTCTGGAAATGTAGTCGCATAGAGGACTTTCTTGGATAGAAAAAGAAAAAGTAGTTATAGTTAAGGTTTTTAACGCTTGTCTCTATAACCTTGGCTTTGATACCAATTTATAACACCCTCATTTGTTGCCATATCAGAAGCGGAAGCTAACATGGAGGTGTACGTTTCATTAGTACAACAGTCATAATCATAAAAAACGACTCAAAGAGACGTTTTTTTTTTAAAAGATAAGTTATCATTCATTATTTTATCAGAGTTTTTACAAACAGAGGTCCCAAAAATCTACATGAAAACATAAAGTTTGAATGATAACAGTTTAGCCATTTTCAAGTCCGAGCCACTCCGTGCCATAGATTGCTTTAGTTACCTGAGATAAAGATGCTAAAAAGAGTCAACATAAATGTTGAGTGAAATTCATAGCTTATGGTAAATAGTTTTGAATATAAGTTTTTAATAGAGGGTTAGATGTTATACACCAATAATTGTAATATTGCAATTGAGTATAATTATTATAGACAACCGTATTATGCCCTAAGCTCATTGACACCGAGACTAGAGATAATTAAATAAACACACGAAGTTTACACCCCCTCCCCACCACCCATCCACCCCCACCCCCCACCCCCCCCCCCAAGTCGCCTTTGCCCAACCCCGACATAGTGATTCAAAATGAAGTGTGTTTGGATACTAAGAAAGTATAGGTACACCAACGGGGAAGTTCAGTCCCAAATAGATCTATTCACAGCATTCGCGCTTACTCCGAAAAGTAATTAACGGTTCATGATAGTGGGGTCTTAATGGCAAAAGTAAGGACTTAGGCAATAATATATCAAGATAGCATACAGTTAGAAAAATACTCATATTCATGGTTTATAGCATGTATCCCCCTCGCGGGTTTATGAAAACATTAGAAGATTTAAAATGCGAGGCTATGAACTCACCTTAACAGGGGAAATCTAATTATTGGAAAAAGTATATCAAGTGAAAGTAACGGTTTCGTCACGCAACCTGTGGTAATATGTCAAGTCTTAGTGTGATGGTTTATGTTTTCAAAACTTTTAAAGTTTAACGTATTACTTTGATTTATTAATTTATGGAAATATTGTATCACTGTTCGGGCCATCATAATTCATAGGTCATGTAGTAAACGTTTGAGGAGCCAGGACACTTTAAATCGTAAATCCAGCAAACTCGTCAAAACGTATACTCAAATGAAACTCCTCACATGAAGCTCTGTACGATAAAATTTTAAGTTTCTTCAAAAGTTAGTCGATGATAAATTATGTTAAATATATAACGTAATTGTTTTATAATGCGTCGATCGATGATTAATAACGATTAATGTGTCGGGTTTTAATAAAATTGAGTTTTATAATGTTAATATATATTTTTATAATTTATATAAAAATATTATATTTTTTTAAGAATACAAAAATGTCAATATATACCCTTGGTTTATAAACTTTTACAAGTTTAGTCCTTTATATATAAAGTATATATAATTTAAACCTTTAACTTTAGAACTTGGCAAAACACGTCCTTATAGTTATAACTTTAGAATAATGACATTTTCAGCCCCTCTAGTTATAAATTTCAAAAAGTTACGATATATACCCTTATGCATGAAAACATGTGCAAATCATGTCCAAAAAGACATGCAAGCTTATTTTAGGGTTCCAAATGATATTTTCAGGTTATAGCTTATTAGAATAAGCTAAAATAATACGTTCTAACGTAACAAAAGTTTAGAAAAAGGATTCGTTAGCTAGAAAATCAAAACATGTCGTTTTTAGGGTTTTAATAAAAAACGCATGGGTTTAAGGATTCAAGGCTTTAACAAGAGTTCATATAGGATCTAATAGACCTTATGATAGTTTTAATACATATTATGAGCTTATTGAACAAGATTTTGAGCTTACGTGAGATAAAATGGGTCGAATGAGGATTTTTGGGTTCATACGCCTAGTAATGACTTCAAGAGATTCTTTTTCTTGGTTCTTGGCTTCAATTATGATCTTAGGGACTTCACTTGACCTTCCTTGATCCTCCTTAGAACTCCATTTGTGTGTGTGATAGATTTTGTGGTGTGTTTGAATGGTTTGCATGTTTCGGCTATATATAGGGGTTAAATGACCCTTAGTGCCCAAGTTAACTTGGTGTAAGGATCAGGTGTAGAGTAAGTGACCTAATGAAGATATATTGGGTGAGTATGAAAACACTAGAAATATAGCTAAAGAAGGGGAAGGTATTGGAGGGGTTCGGCTAGAAAAGAGGTGACAAGGAGGTAATTTTGCAACTTGGTGGCCCAAGGTTGGTGATGGTCGGTGGCTTGTAAAGGTGCTTGGGTGGCTCGCTGGGTGACATGGTGAGTGAGTCGTAGAGGTGCTAAGTGCTGTAGCGGTTGGTTTAAAATGGTGTCAAAAAAGAAAAAGAAGGGTTAGGTATTGTCGGTAGTATGTTAGGGTTTTAGGCTTAGGATTTGGGTTTTAATTCAGTGGTTTAGGAGGTTAGGATTAAGGATAGTTTAGGGTTTAGGATTAAGGATTAGTGTTAGGATTAGGGTTTTGAATTAGTATAGGATTTAGTTTATGTTAATGTGAAAATTAGGTTTTAGGGTTACGTTAGGGTTGGTTAAGTTTTTTAGATTAGGGTTTTAAGATGACTTAGGGTTTAGAAGTCATGCATTAAGTGCTTGTACCTTGCCACTCGGAGTGCAGAGTATAGATATATATAGATATAGCTGAGCTAACACTAGTTTGCGCTTTTCTTGCTTATTGACTTCGTACATTGGCTTTAGCAAAGTTGTAACCTTTGATTTAGCGTAGCGGTAAAAGATATTCAAATTGTTACTGGCATTGTACCCTCGTACACATGCTTCGAACGGGCTTTGCCACATCTCATTTTATATTGTATCCATTACATAATAATCAGGGTTTTGATATATAACATCTTAACAGTTTACGTATAAAGCTTGTTTTGAAATTAACGTTGTAAATGGTACGTTTTAAATGGGATAATTGTACTTGGTAAATTGCTATTAAGATCTAGATAGACTATTAGGATGTTTACATGTTATAATACATCGATATAGATGGCATTGGAGTGAGGTTGCTTGAGTCTTGTATACTATATGAGTTGCAAGTTACGTTGCCATATGAGATAAAGCAAAAATTTTCCCTTGTAAAGGTTAAGGTATATAATATACATAGTATGGATTATTACGTTGCATCTAATTTAATAGATGGATACATTTAAATTGATGGAAAAATACGGTGTTGTTGTGTATTCATTTTTTTTGGGCTTAAAAACCATAAAACTATCAACTTTCTTCTTAGTTAATCCTAGTATACGTTAGAAAGTACAAGTACAACGTTGAAAACACATACAAAAAACTTGAGGGGGGGGTTTGTTTTAAGCTTTTTGTTCGCAAACCGGAGGGTCTTTGACGAGGAATCTTGATTTTAAAATTTTAGTGTCAAAAACGTTAAGTTTCGTGTTTTTAGGTTCTACTAGTCTTAGAATCAGCCCAAGATAGAACAGAAAAATAGAGTAAAAACGTCAAAAAGTGAGTCTTTAAGTGTTTTGAAAAAGTTAGGTTTTGTATTTCTCTAGGCGAATCATACGTGTTCTATTGGGATAAAGTGGTAGTAAGAAACTAAAGTGATTTAGGAGGTAAAATGACCTAGTTTGGTTTTCTTGCATTATTGACTTGTACATTAGGCTTTAGAAAGTTGTAACTTGATTTAGGAGGGAAAAGATATTCAAATGTTGTGCATTGTACACTTGTACACATGCTTGAAGGCTTGCACATTCATTTTATATGTATACATTACATATAATTAGGGTTTTGATATAAACGTTTAACGTTTAAAGCTTGTTTTGAAATAACGTTGTAAATGGTACGTTAAATGGATAATGTACTTGGTAAAATGATATTAAGATATAGACTTGACATATTAGGATGTTTACATGATATAAACATAGATATAGATGGCATTGGTGGAGGTTGCGTGAGCTTGTTTACTTTAGAGATGCAAGTTACGTTGCATAATGAGATAAAGCAAAAATTTTCCCTGTAAAAAGGTGGTATATATATAATAGATGGATATTACGGTGCATCTAATTTAATAGATGGATAATTACATTGATGAAAAATACGGGTTGTTGTGTATTCATCTTTTGTGGGCTTAAAAACCATAAAACTATCAACTTTCTTCTTAGTTTATCCTAGTATAAGTTAGAAGTACAAGTACAACTTTGAAAACATACCAAAAACTTGATTTGTTTTTAAGCTTTTTGTTCGAAAAAGAGTCTTTGTACGAAGAATCTTGATTTTAAAATTTTCGTGTCAAAAACGTTAAAGTTTGTGTTTTTAAGGTTCTACTAGTCTTAGAATAGCAAGAAGTACAAGAAAAATAGAGTAAAAACGTCAAAAAGTGAGTCTTTAAGTGTTTTGAAAAAGTTAGGTTTTGTATTTCTCTAGGCGAATCATACGTGTTCTATTGGGAGAATTAGTCAGGCGAATTACACAGGCGAATTAGTCAGGCGAATTAGTCAGGCGAATTAGTCAGGCGAATTACACAGGCGAATTATACATTTTTCTTCAGGTGAATTATACAGTTTGTTTTAGGCGAATTATACATATCTCGTACTTGGGTGATTTATATAATTTGATTAGGAGAATTATACACTTTGCTTGGGTGAATTATACAATTTGCTTGAGTGAATTATACCACTTTCATTAGGTGATTTATACGATTTTTCTTTGATTTGTAAAATCCCGTGAAAGATTAACTTCTTTTCCCGGTTTTGTCAAGAATTGTAAAATCCCGTGTAATACCATTACTTCATCACTTAAACAAAACTCACTTCAACACAATAACCTCTAATCACTGAATGATCAAAAGTTATTTTTTCTCATTTAATCAATCAATTCAAAATGACAACATTAGCATAATTTATGATTATTGCCGGTGCGGACAACCGTCCTCCCATGTTGGAAAAATCCTTGTATGACTCGTGGAAGAGACGTATGGAACTTTACATAGAGAATCAAGAGAACGGGAGAATTATTCTTAACTCAGTTCAAAATGGTCCACTTATTTGACCTACTATTGTTGAAGAGGATGACACTACTAGGACAAAGAAGTATGAAGAACTTTTGGTTGCAGAGAAACTCTAAGCTGACTGTGATCTTAAAGCTACAAACATCGTTCTTCAAGGTCTACCATCAGATGTGTATGCCATTGTAAATCATCATAAAGTTTCCAAAGAGATATGGGACAAAGTTAAGCTTCTTATGCAAGGCATGAAATTGTCATTACAAGAAAAGGAATGTAAATTGTATGACGAGTTTGATAAGTTTTCATTTGTGAAGGGTGAAACACTGTATCAGTTGATGTGTCGTTGTGTGGTTGTAATTAATGTTTCAAGTTTCAAATTTATATTTTGTCGACTTTACAAAAAATAACACTTTAACGGGTAGTGTACCCAGTCAGATGGGAGTTACGTGGTAAGTAGGGTGTCGATCACTAAGAGCGAGAAACAATCTTTCAATTTATTAATATTTTGGTTATCTAAACTAAGTTAATTCTATTTTATGTTAAACCTATGCTAAACCTATGTTAATCCTAAATCTAACAGATAAGGGGGTTTTCAGCCTGAGAGACTGGCACAGGTTCTGTGGTGACTAAAATCAACTTAAGACACTAAAACACACACAAGTAAATTAACAGAAGATAACAGAGTGGTCTAGCAAAATGTAAGAAAATTATATTAACCATTATTAATCCAATTAGAACGTTGGTTTGTTTATTTAGTGCAATGATTACTTATCTCGAGGCGGCATATCATTCTTAAGACTTAGGCGGTACTTCTTCCTAAGACCCAGATACGAAGAATTTTTTCACAATTAAACGTATCCGCATAAAGCATCCTTATTTGCTGATTATAATCTATCATAAGGATTAAAGCAATGGTGATCTTGTTAAACCCTAGCTCATAGAGATTTTACCCACTGACTGCTTAAAGGCAATTCATACACTAGTAGTCCACTAACCAAGTCTTTACCAATTAATCGAGAACGTACTCGTTGATCCTAAGGGTCACCTGCCGGTCCAACTAAGCTCACAATCTAAGGGCAAAGATAGTTTATTATTCGTGATCCTATTAGTCTAGATGTATAAATCACTATATGGAGAGCCATCCTGGCATCTAGATAACTTGGTCCGTATCACTAGATCCAGTTGCATGATAGGTCGCATACAAAAGCATGTAAACAAGTATAAACTGATAAACATAAATAACCAATCAATGATAAATTAAGCTTTCGAGATAAACAAAACCAAACATTCAGATCTTCATAATAATGGCTAATACCATAAGGTATTAGCCTTCAAACGTCATAATCAATACAAGAGTAATAATTTATCCAAGGTAAACTAACCGAGTTAATGAATGATACCAAAAACTGAACGATTACAAGAGTATAGGAGATTACAAGTTGTTTCCTAAGAAATTAATTGCTATGCTTGACCTCTTCTGCTCTTCTTCTCTTCTGAAAATCAACTTTTATGGTTTAGGTATTGAAAATATGATTTTGCACACTAAAAACCTGTTTGTAGGTTTTCTATTTATGAAGTCTGGAATTCGGTCGATACGGCTTATTGACTGAGGTCAATACAGCGTATCGAGGGTTTTTTGGAGTAGGGACCACGTTTGATATCTTCCAAAATATTTTATTACTATAACTTAAATACGGCGTATGGATCTTCTCTGGATACGGGGTATTAGAACTTGTTCCTTCGTGGTCTTTTGTGAAGTGTAGGCAGAGATACGCCGTATCTTCCTTGATAGATACGGCGTATAGGATGTCAGAACACTAACCTTCAATTGTCTTTGTTTAAGCTCCAGAATCCGTGCCTTTTTGCTAATCTTCACCAAGTACTCCATAATTACTGCAATTCTCAAATACAAACGATTAAGTAACAATTCTTTGCAATATTTATACTAAATGGGTTATTTACATGGGATAAATGATGCTATAAAAGTAACGTTATTTGATGTCATCATCAGGTAGCCTTTAGAAGTTTATGAAAATGTATCCCTAAGGATTTTTCCGTTTAAGCATTTATTTGATCTATTACAAGTACACAACCAAACACCTCACGAAATAGGTAGATAAAAACACTCAAATCACTCAACTAATCTATGTGGTAACATGTAACTAATTCTCTCAATTGCTCGGTCGTGGCGAGTATTCTATCATAGGCTTGGCAAGGATACACATCTCCACCACTAGAGCTAAGGAGTAACAAGTTTATAAACGTAAAATGGATTTTTATTATAAGGTTTAGGGTTGATCATTCTAACAATATTTCACCAAAAGTACCACACCAAAAAGGCAGCTGAATCACACATACATGGCCATAAGGACGGAATAGACATGTGTGTTCGATCACATCCTTATTCGAGTTTAGCCAAGGGTTAGGATGAAGAATGATATATGGCATTGATCTTTTAACTTTCACCAAAATTAATAAACCAACAAGGCAGCTGAATCACGCATACATGGCCGTAATGATGGAATAGACATGCATGACTCGATCACATCCTCATTCGAGTAAAACCCAAGGTTAATGATTAGGAAAGAGAAATAAATTGTTTTTAAATAAAAATTACGAAACAAATAGACTAAGTCCAAACAGATAAGGTACAAGTTGCTAGACACTTTTTCTCGACCGTTACCAGGAAAAAGACACAACTATTTACACACATCTTTATTATTGATCAAACACAACAACCTAAGTTGGCGTTCCCGTAACGGTCAACTTCCCAATCATCCCAAGGCAAGTGGCGATATCTACCAATTTATACAAAACTTTACATCGTTGATTTATAAGACGTATCAACGAATAATCGATCTTTGATATAATTCCTTTGGTTTAAGCTTTTGCGAAACAATTATCTTCAAACTTTCCTCCTCTTTTTTTGTTGCGATTTTTTTAATTTTATCATTTTTTTCATTTTTTTAAACTCTAACTACGAATCTCGGTGTAATCTCACCATCTTCACGATCATAATAACTCCGGATAGTTCCTTTGATTTTTATTCATTCTTCGGATGTACCAATAATTGTGATGGTAGTAAAAATACATGAGTTTTAACTACTTTATACATTCCCATTTGCAATGTGCAAATTTCTTCCCAACTGTACCAAAGATAGAAAATTAACACAAGACTCGGGAAATACATACTTTACACTTTAAGCAACTAGCAACTGATAAATGGACTTAATCTAATAGGGTAGGCCAAGGTGTAAAGGTGTAACAAATCAAACAGTTGGTGTTATTCCTAAAGGATTGGCTCTATTGGTTTCTCTAGGGGTATCTTACTCTTATAATGGGAGTAAACAAGGGGTTTTTACGGGGAAACTAACTATCCAGTTAGTAGTTAGTTAATAAAACAACATGTATAGGATTTTTGGTTGTAATCCTAGAAATTTACCAATTTAAACAAGTTACTCCATCTAAATCCATAGTACTCATTATTATGGTATCAAATAGATATACCAAGGCAAGTTTTAAAGTCTACAACATCACCGACACACTCATATTTTGTGAAATTTGGGTAAACATTTGGAAACGGATAAGGTTAAATCCTCACAATATCTAATAAGGGTTATTGTGTGCGGGTTATGTAACAAGTAATTTCACAAAAGTATGCTTGAAAAAATTTAAATTTTGAGCATAATTTAAGCATGTTAGTGTGAAAAATAGGACAAGTATGCATTCTAATTCCCATCCTCCCACTTGAATTATACAACATCCTCATTGTATAGATAAAACATTAAAAACGGGAATTAAAAGAATTAGAATGAGAAACTCCCCTGATATTTTGCTTGGTAGATTCTCCAAGTTGAGTTTATGAGCAAGGATGTGTGTTGTAAATACGTCTGAATGCCAACATGACTACAATCACACATAGGATTCCAGATGATCGATACTTCACCAACTTCGTCGATTTCTTTGTAGCGAGGTCTTGTGCAAGATATAGGAAAAACATGCAAAATCATATCTCGGTACCTACGGTTAATTATAAATAAACTAAACAAAGTGTACAGGAGACCAATATGCCGTATCCATAAACTAGAATACGCCGTATTGAGAAACCTATAAAAAGTATATAAATACAAGTCAGTTTGTTGAATACGCCGTATCATGTACATGAATACGTCGTATTGACAGAACTGACAATAATGTTTAAAGTGCATAAAAATAAAGGACTAATAACGTCTAGACATTTAATACGCCGTATGGTATGGAGCGGATACGCCGTATTGATGTCTGGGAAGACAGACTCGATAAAAATAAATAACAATTTGGGTTGTCTCCCGGGAAGCACTTTTGTTTCAACTAGTCTTTAAGTTAGACTTTTGCCTTCCAGCTTCCTTCACTCCGTCTCATGCACGCTAACGTGCTCGTATGTGAGCCATTCTTCCATCTTCGCATCTCAGACATATTCGGGTCTCAAGTTCAAGACCCCTTTGTAGAAACTTTTGAGCTTTTGGTACGAATGCAAGATTCCATTCAGCTTATCATGCACACTCACCTTTAGTAACGGCTTGATCTTGTTGCATTGGGCATTGGATATATGTTTAAACCTTGAATGTGATCACGCCATTTGGTAAGTCACGTTATCACTACCATTGTGGATAGTAATTAACCCATCAAACCTTCTTGCTTCCACACATGAAGCTTTACAGAAAGATTCTCCAAAAATGATATCTCCTATGTCTTGATCTCGGTAGCCATCCATATTTTCCACTACTACAAAATGAGTTACAACAGAAAAATTTCTGACAAAAATAGGTACATTCGTAAAAGTTTCGACTATGTTCTTTCCTTTGTATTCAACTTTTTCCTTTATTATAGAATTATAGAACTCCTTAGACATCACATTAACGGACAAAATTAGGAAAAAACTAGCTTTTACGTGTTTGAAACCTATCATGCACGAAAATCTTAAGTTGTAGGCACAATCAATATGGATCTTTCAGTCAAAGTCACAAAAACTAAGGTACTCGTCAAAACTTTCATTATTCCTAGTCATGATTATGTTAATTATAGGCTCATCAATTACCTCACCTTCCTCAATGGTGTGTATCAAATCATCAACTTGATCTCTCCTAAGTTCTAATGGTACATTAAGATCATTCAATTTGATGTAATCTCCATATAAAGGGTTTAATGATCTATTCAACACCAAAGTCTCTCCCATTAGCCTAGCTTCTAAATCAAGTCCCATTCTTTCTCTTAAGCTTAACATGCAAACTCTCTTAATTAAACTACTAGCAGGTTTCACACTTTTGAAAATAATTTTCTCATCCCCAACCCTCAAAGTAATCTTCCTTTTAAACACATCAATCTTAGCGTGGACGGTAGACAAAATGATCTTTTGAGGATCAAGGGCACTTTGACATCCTCGGGCATATCAAGAATTATAAAGTCTATGGAGAAAACAAATTTACCATTACCTACTAGCATATTTTCAGCAATTCCTTTTGGATATTTCACAGTCCTATCTGCTAATTCAACTGTCAACTTAGTGTGAGCTAATTCGCCTAAACCTAAGTTAAGGTAGGTCGAGAGAGGCATGACACTTACGTTAGCTCCTAAGTCAGCAAGGGCATTATCAAAGAAAACATTATTAATATAGCAAGGTAAAGTGAAACTTCCTGGGTCTTTCTCCTTTCGAGGTATGGAATTATCGATATGTGAAGCTCCATATGAGTAAGCTTTCGAGAATTACGGTCCATACGATCCCTTCTTTTCTTCACAGTAGTAATCATTTAAACGACTTAGAAATGGAATTGTCGTTTTTCTTGATTCGAACATAAGTCTTCTGTTTTGTGGGGTGGATACGGCGTACTGGGGTGATCCAATACGGCGTATTGGGTTTGAATCAGCTTTAGCAGTGTTCGAGATTGACTTGACATGATCTCTTGGGTTGGCTTCAGTAGAGCTAGGTAGGCTTCCAAATCCTCTTTCCTGTAGTACCTTGCTTATTTGCCCGATTTGAATCTCTAAAGTTTTAATTGAAGCTCCTTAGTTCGTACGGCGGCATCCGTCGAAGCTCGGATTTCTTTAATCATATTGGAGTTTTCTTCATGTTTTTTCACTGATTCACTCAAAAACTTGCTCATGGTTTCTTCCGTAGATTGCCTTCATTCTTGATACGAAGGGTTTGCATTGTTCCACCAAATTAAGTGTAATAAGCTTCTTCGAGGGTTTTACCTTCTTCTTTGAGTGGGCAATCCTTGGTGTAGTGAGGTCCTTTACATTGTTCGCATCCACTTGAGCAGCATAAACCTTTTCATTCACCTTCTTGATTTCTCTTCCAAGATTATTAAGTTGTGCTTGTATGGCTGCCAATCCGTTAGAAGTTTCAGTACTTCTTGTCCTAGATGTTCCATTGTGCCATTTTTGAGAGTATTCAGCTATTTCTTGAATGGCTACTTTTACATCAGCAGCAGTCTTAGATGGTATGGCACCTTTTGAATCAAGAATCTGTCTAGTTGGGACATCCAATCCAATATAAAACAAGATTACCTCGTGAATCTCCGTTAAATAGTGTTGAGGACACTTCATCAAGAGTTCTTTAAATCGCTCACATGCTTGGTAAAGGGTTTCATCCGGTTCTTGATGAAAGTTGTTGATCTCCTCCATTTTCTACAGTAAGTACGAGTAGGTGGGACAATATTGGCTTAGAAAACTTTTGTCTTAAGATCTTCCTAAGTTGTGATTGAACCAGATGGTTTGTTTCTTAGCCAACGACTTGCGGCTCTAGTTAGGGACATAGGGAAGGCTCTAAGCATCACTTGGTCTTGAGTTATATTAGGGATATGGAATAAATCAACAATCTCAAGAACTTTCTCAATGTGTTCGTTCGCATCTTCATGATCTAAACCGCTAAAGGTGTTGTCACGTAGTTCCTTGAGAAATTGTCCTTTTAGTTCAAAGCTATCTTTGTCATCGATTTTAGGCCTAGCAATTCCCGATCCATAGTCAGCTCGGGTTTTGATCATGTATTGTTCCATGGTTTATGCCATTGTTTCCACAACTTCTTCCTCGGAATATTCTTCTAAATCAGAAAATAGATTGAATTCAGGTGATCTTGATTCGTCAAGACTTAGTGTCTTAAGAAGCTTCCTAGATGATCAAAATTCTCGTTTCGAATCCTTAAAGGGTGTAAATAGTTCCTTTGTTGAACTCCTTGTCATGCACTACCTGAAACAAGGGATAAACAATCAGTAGGATGGGCTCGAGAGGAAGAAAATACAAATATATAGAAATAAAATGCGAAAAACCAGTTCTGTTACGTTATCAGTCCAGCAATATGCTGTATTCAATAAGTTTGAATACACCGTATTAATCTTTTGAATGAATACGCTGTATTGGACAAGAAAGTTAGATACGTCGTATCCGATGGAAGTGGATACGCCGTATCAGGTTATCGACCAGAACAATGTATTAGAAAACAATTAAACACACAAACAACTAAACTAATAAATAATTAAACAAACAAATATACAAAATATACAGAATTATACATTAATCTAAATTACACTAATCCTAAAGGTTAGATTATTCTAATATTAAAAACCAAAATATCGAATAAAATTAAGATT
The DNA here is from genome assembly GCA_026074375.1 of Tanacetum coccineum. Taxonomy (NCBI): domain Eukaryota; kingdom Viridiplantae; phylum Streptophyta; class Magnoliopsida; order Asterales; family Asteraceae; genus Tanacetum; species Tanacetum coccineum. The sequence continues at coordinate 81,949 of BQNB010009957.1, forward strand.
AAATTTTCACTCCCCAGCAGGGGCGCCAAAAACTTGATGTGTCGTTGTGTGTTGTAATTAATGTGTCAAGTTTTAAATTTATTTTTGCTGACTTTACCAAAAACAACACTTTAACAGCAGTGTACCCGGTTAGATGGGAGTTTCGTGATAAGTAGGGTGTCGATCACTAAGAGCGAGAAACAATCTTTCAATTTATTAATATTTTGGTTATCTAAACTAAGTTAATTCTATTATATGTTAAACCTATACTAAACCTATGTTAATCCTAAATCTAATGAATAAGGGGGCTTTCAGCCTAAGAGACTGGCACATCTGTTACCAACTTAAGACACTAAAACACACACAAGTAAATTAACAGAAGATAAAAGAGCGGTCTAGCCAAATATAAGAAAACTGTATTAACCATTATTAATCCAATTAGAACGTTGGTGTGTTTATTTAGTGCAATGATTACTTATCTCGAGGCGGCATATCATTCTTAAGACTTAGGCGGTACTTCTTCCTAAGACCTATATACGAAGAATTCTGTCACAATTAAACGTATCTGCATAAAGCATCCTTATTTGCTGATTATAATCTATCTTAGGGATTAAAGCAATGGTGATCTTGTTAAACCCTAGCTCATAGAGACTTTACCCACTTACTGCTTAAAGGCAATTCATACACTAGTAGTCCACTAACCAAGTCTTTACCAATTAATTGAGAACGTACTCGTTGATCCTAAGGGTCACCTGCCGGTCCAACTAAGCTTATAGTCTAAGGGCAAAGATAGGTTATTATTCGTGATCCTATTAGTCTAGATGTATAAATCACTATATGGAGAGCCATCCCGGTATCTAGATTACTTGGTCCGTATCACTAGATCCAGTTGAATGATAGGTCACATACAAAAGCACGTAAACAAGTATAAACTGATAAACATAAACAAGCAATCAACGATAAATTAAGCAATCGAGATAAACAAAACCAAACATTCAGATCTTCATAATAATAGCTAATACCCAAAGGTATTAGCCTTCAAACGTCATAATCAATACAAGAGTAATAATTTAGCTAAGGTAAACTAACTGAGTTAACGAATGATACCAAAAACTGAACGATTACAAGAGTATAGGAGATTACAAGTTGTTTCCTATGGAATTAATTGCTATGCTCGACCTCTTCTGCTCTTCTAAAAATTGACTTTTATGGTTTAGGTATCGAAAATATGATTTTGCAAACCAAAAAACCTGTTTTTAGGTTTTCTATTTATAAGGTCTGGAATTTGGTCGATACGGCGTATTGAGTGAGGTCAATACGGCTTATCAGGGGTTTCTTAGAGTAGGGACCACGTTTTATATCTTCCAGAATATTTTATTACTATAACTTGAATATGGCGTATGGATCTTCTCTGGATACGGCGTATTAGATCTTGTTCCTTCGTGGTCTTTTGTGAAGTGCAGGCACAGATACGCTGTATTTTCCTTGATGGATACGACGTATAGGATGTCAGAACAGTAATCTTCAAATGTCTTTGTTTAAGCTCCAGAATGCGTGCCTTTTTGCTAATCTTCACCAAGTACTCCATAATTACTATAATTCTCAAATACAAACAATTAAGTAACAATTCTTTGCAATAATTATACTAAATGGGTTATTTACATAGGATAAATGATGCTATAAAAGTAACGTTATTTGATGTCATCATCAGTACTACTAGAGATTTGCTCAACTAATCAATAACATGAATGTTATCAATATGTCAATGAGACCAGTCCAAGTGAATACAAAGTTTATGAACATTCTACGAGCATAATGGAGCAAGTTTGTGACGGATGTGAAGTTGGCTAGAGATTTTTATACTACAAACTATGATCAATTGTACTCATATCTCAAACAACATGAGGCACATGCAAATGAAACTCGCTTGATGCATGAACGATACCAAGATCCTCTTGGATTTGTTGCTAACTACAATCAATCACCGTCTTAACTTAACATCTATCACTCTCAATACAACACTACACAGTTTCCTCAACAAACAAATACCTTGATTCCATAAGTTCACTCTCCTCAATCATACTCACCTATGTATCCACCACCTCATCTATCATAACATACATTCAGTCACTATCCATCTTCCACCTTCTACAACAATTATCAGTCTTTATAATGGCTTTTCATTAAACCGTATCTATTCCACATTATTGCTTACACTCACCCAATCTTCGATAAAAAACCAATGAATGTGTTCCTTCTATGGTCTCAGGTCTTGAGTTTTTGTTCTATGTTTAATCAAAGAGATGATCCAATTTCCTACCTCAATAAGGAAATGGCTTTCTTGACAACTGTAGCTTCTTCAAGGTTCCCTTCAACCAACAATCAACTTTGAACTTCCTCTAATCTGAGAAACCAGGCCACCATTTAAGACGACAGGGTTACTGTGCAACAAGTTCAAGGGAGGCAAGGATAAAGTTATGTTGGTACTGGCTATAAGGGTAATGCTACTAGTTCTGGGGGAAATAATATAGGGGGCAGGCAAGGGTGGTTAGATGTTATAATTGTCAAGGTGAAGGACACATGGCTAGGCAATGCACTCAGCCTAAGAGGCCTAGGAACGCTGCATGGTTTAAGGAAAAGGCAATGTTGGCTGAAGCAATTCGATCAAATTTTAGATGAAGAGCAACTAGCATTTTTTGCAGATCCAGCCATTCCAGATGGTCAAACTGCTCAGACAACCATTCCAAACATTGCTGCTTTCCAAACTAAGGATCTTGATGCTTATGACTCTGACTGTGATGATGTCTCTAATGCAAAGGCGGTTCTGATGGCTAATCTTTCCAACTATGGTTTTGACGTTATCTTAGAGGTACCTCATTTTGAACCTTATCATAAAGATATGGATAATCAAAGTGTGCATGTAATACATGGTTTTGAACAAACACCAGTTGTTGATTAACGAGTGATAGCAATATCATTTTGTACTCTCAATATTTGCAAGAAACGTAATAGGCAGCTGTTCAAGACACTGATTTGTATGCACAACAAGATTCAATGATTTTATTTGTGACTTAAAAAATGTCAGAACAAATGATTAATCATGTAAATAATTAGGAAAAGGCTAATTAGGAAAGAATAATGAATCCTTAATCGCTGAGCTTGAGAGATATAGAGAACGAGTCAAAACTTTTAAACAACGTCTTAATATTGATTTAAGCACACGTGAAAAAAATGATTGATTCTCAAATGGATGATATGATTAAGGAAAAGCTTGCACTTAAGCAGTAAATTGAGTCACTTGAACAAAATCTTTCTAATCAAATAAAAAAGGAATCTTTATTGCAAACATTTACTGTTTTTAAAAATGAATCCAAAGAAATGGAAAGTAAATATATAGATAAAG
>BQNB010009958.1:0-82960 GCA_026074375.1 Tanacetum coccineum
GCCTAAACTTGTAGACTAAGACTAGTCGTATTTACTTAGGTATTTGACGGTGTGATTCATTTGCCGTACTTGTATATATTATCATTTTCAGAGGACTATTTGCGAAGGTGAGTTCATAGCCTTATGTTTTACAATTATTTAAATGATTTACATTGTTGGGTTGAAAACATGCTTTTATTTACAAATTAGACGCAAGTGTATATTTTATATTATGATTACGTGTTTGCCTAAGTAGCGATAACCCACTGAGCCCTTTTTTTATCATGAACTGTCAATTGCTAGATTGCGAGCGCGAATGTTATAAATAGATCTATTTGGGATTGACATCCCCGTTTGTGTAAGTAGCACTCACTGTGCCGGTTTGCCGGACAACAAACGTATACCATGTCGGATTGGGGATGTTACGGGTTAGAACATCATTCACGGGCAATGTTGGCAATTTATTGCATTCATACATGTCGAGCTTCAGTGTCATGAGCTTAGGAAAACGTAATTACTTTTTATGATGTTTGCATTTGTTGCTTAATCATACACTTGGAAATCTTGCGGTCCTACTATTGATTTACATAAACCTATGAATTCACCAACTTTATGTTGATATTTTAAGCATGTTTTTCAGGTCAATAAGGCACGAGGTGCGATGATACATTGGAAGTCAATAATTGAAGAGTCAACATTTAAGATTTGGGGTCTTATTACATTTTGGGGACAATTGTTATAAACCGGAATCTTTATTTATATTGTTGAACAATTTGAAGCCATGGGCTTATGTAACAAACAAGTATTTTGTTAATCCAATGTATCTTTTTCAAACGACACATTTAGTGGTCGTTCTCATATCTTGTGCTATTGATCTATGAAGTAACGCCCTCGGATATTCAACATTCCGCTGCTACCCAGATTTGGGGGTGTTATAGATTGGTATCAGAGCCAAGGTTATAGAGAACCAGGTCAAAAGTTTTGTCTGGACTATAACCATTTTCAAACACTGTTTTCACAAATGGGATTTGTGAGGGACATACATGCATTACTTGTTTACATCTAGCACATATATGCTTACATGATACACACTATTTTAACATTAGTAGGGTACTAAGTGCTTACATGATTGATATATGCGTATATAAAATATACTAAGTATATTACTATAAGACTCTTATAAATAAATCTTATAGATATAACATAGAGACCACTCTTATAATTAAAGCTTATAGACATATCATACCGATCTTTCCTATAAGTAATACTTATATAGGTTATTTTTGTTTTTTTGCAGTAATCATGTCTTCTGCGACATCTGCGGTTACCTACACTTCTGTTTACACCGACTCTGAGCCCGGCAGAGCCTTCTGGGGAGCCGATGATGAGGAGATATCTGAGGGAGGCATCCCACGGGTCATCGTATTAGGATACGACGGACTCCCGATGCAGCCAGTAGCCCCACCATCACCGGATTACATACCAGGCCTAGAGGATCCACAGACACCGCCAGTTCCTCAGGACGAGGATGAGCGTGAGCCTATGTTCGTACAGGCACATGATCCTGACTACGTGCCGACCTATATAGCCTGGAGTATAATACCATTGGAAGGATAGCAAGAGTTTCTAGCTGAGGAGGTCAGCATACCATCAAGTTGATTCAACATATTGCTGAGTCACGCCCAGATATATTACTGATGGAATCCCGAGGATGATCCAAGAGGAGTACGAGGATGGTGAGACATGAGATGGTCTGGTCGACTAATCCTAAGGACGGAGGAGATGATGATGACGGCGATTCATCTAGGGATGACGCCAATGGTGAGGATGAGGATGATGAGGACGAGGAAGAGGAGGAGGAGGAGCACTTAGCTCCGGCCGACTCTGCTATTGTTGTACCTGTTGATGAGAGCTTGTTTTCCCACCAAGGAATAGAGCCCTGCTATACCACACCACCCTCTACGGAAATTTACCTATTGGCTTAGGATTACTATCCGGCCTCAGACTTCCATATCTCTTCCACCAGAGGCAGAGGTTGAGAGACTTCTGGCCATGACTACTCCATCACCATCACCACCTGTCTCGCTATCACCCACCCCTGTAGGGGAGCGCCATGTTAGGAAGGCATGCCCCACCTAGCCTACTATCATCACCACCACCTGTGCCATCACCTTTACTACCATCATCTAGGTGTCCAACCCAAATCCAGACACTCAGGATAGCATCCACTCAGGCTCTCATTGATGCAGTTACTGTCGCATTACCATCACCTCCACTACCACCAACTAACCACCCACTCTATACATACCAAACCACCACCTGTTTGACCATTAGGTAGATGATATCCCAGTCAGATCAGACACCTCCGCAAGATGTTGTGTTTGTCCCACTCCTAGGCTTCTAATATGAGGTTAGGGAGAGTTCCATTGCTAATCCCTACCAGAGGTCGAGGGATAGATTATGGGTTTGTCAGCAAAGTAGATGCTGAAGAGAGGCGACAGGGGATTAGAGATGTTGGGTACGGTATTAGGGATACTTGGGTAGATCCGAAAGGCAGTTTCCTGAAAATAGCAAAAAAAAAAAAAAACCTAGTGACCATGGAGAGGACAATAACTAAGAACAGAGCTGTTGATCTATATGAGCATGATACACAGGACTTGTATGCTTTACTAGAGGATGCTCAGGATAGTAGGTCTCGTATATCACAGCGAGTCTATATAGACTCGCAATGGGTTGATCTACTCATGGGGGGATAGGATGACTCTCCAGGAGACAGTATGGATGGTAGAGGAGGAGGCCTATGCTTTTTGAGAGGCTTAGGCTTACTCGATAGGATTGAGTCAGGCGACTCATTAGGAGCTTCAGACCCATCGAGATCATGTTAATGCACACAAGAACCCATCTCCAGGCACTCCAGACCACAGCTAACAGCTGCAAGGTTCACTCAATCACAGACACATCATCATTTAACATGAGACTCGCTTCAGATGCAGCAAGGCTGAGTTAGCAGCACTACGAGAGACAGGACCTTAATGCCCGTCAGGCAACAATGTAGAGACTCTTGAGTCATTAGAGACATAAGCGAGAGATGAGCGACATGCAAGGTCGAGGTAGTTAACCCTGGCGAAGATCAGCAGAGGTAGAGTCTAAAGACAGCCAAAACCAGAGGCTAGGATTCTAGATCACTAGGATGCTTCTGGAGATGCTGACAGTCACATCTAGTGATTTATGTTATTTTATCCTGCTAAGTCATTGTACAAGCATGTTAAGTATTAGGGTTTTCCCCAACTAACATAGTCTTAGATCTTTGTATTTTTTTATGTGTACTCCGACAACTAATTTCACGTAAAATTTTTCAAAGTTATGATGAAATATATGTGTTATGTGTACTATATACCTTCTCTGTGTTGATATCATCAATCTATACATTATTATATTCTGTCATATAACCTCATGTTTTGTCTTTTGTGATCTAGACAAATCATGGCACCTACGACCAGAAGAGGACCAAATACCCCTGTTAACAACACCAACCCAAACAACATGACTCTAGAATCCATCCAAGCAATGATTGACCAAGCTCTTTTGCGAAACTCCACCAATGGAGATGGAAGCCACAGTTCGCACGAGGATAACCGAAGGAACGTGCAAACTGCGCGCCCTTATTTTTACGCTGACTTCATGAAGTGTCAACCTTTGAACTTCAAAGGGACTGAAGGCGTGGTCGGTTTGACTCGGTGGATTGAGAAGATGGAGTCAGTTTTCAATATCAGTGGTTGTGCTATTGAGAATCAAGTAAAGTTTGCCACCTGCACTCTGTTAGGTGCTGCTTTGACTTGGTGGAATGGTCAGATAAGAACCTTAGGTCCTGAGGCATATGCAATGACTTGGGAAGTACTCAAGAAAAAGATAACGGACAAGTATTGTCCGCAGGGTGAAATCAAGAAATTAGAAATCGAGCTGTGGAACCTAAAGGTCAAGGGGAACGATGTTCCAACATACACTGAACGTTTCCAAGAGCTAACCCTGATATGTACCAAGTTTGTTGCCAACGAAACCGAGAAGGTTGACAAGTACATCAGTGGACTTCCTGACAACATTTATGGGAACGTCAAATCTGCCAGACCCAAGACGTTGGATGAGACTATTGAGTTGGCCAACGACTTGATGGATCAGAAACTCCGCACCTACGCAGAAAGGCAATTTGACAACAAAAGGAAGGCTGATGATTCATCCAGAAACAACCATAGCCACCAGCAACAACCCTTCAAGAGGCAGAATGTCGCCAAGGTCTACAATATGGGGACAGGCGAAAGGAAGCCTTATGGGGGATCTTTGCCCAAGTGCACCAAGTGCCATCTTCACCACAATGGCCCGTGCACGAAACGAGAAGTGCACAAAGTGTAACAAAGTAGAGCATTTTTTGGCTTCCCCGCGATTGTAGAAGTACTGGTAACATAAATGTTGCTAATACTTAGAAGGGCAATGGGTGCAGCTCCCAAGGGGAATGGTTGTTTTGAGTGTGGAGCACCAGGGCATTTCAAGAGAGATTGTCCTAAGTTGAAGAATAAGGATGGAGGAAATGGGAATGTACAAGGCTGGGTTTATGCAGTTGGGAATGCAGAAAAGAAGGGAAATGCATCGGGAAACCCATGATGCCAATGTCGTCACGGGTACGTTCCTCTGTTCTTAAATAAGAATCACCACTAAGTATCTATCATAATCGACAACTGTGCCGATAGAAAGCTTTATACCACTGCATTTAGTTCCATGATTAAACACGCCGACCAACTCCATTAGAAAATTGGTTATATGTCGAATTAGCTGATGGAAATTAGTCGGAAGACACTATTATTCTAGGATTGCACTTTAAAATATCAGACCATCCGTTTCAACTAGATCCAAATGCCCGTAGAACTGGGTTAGTTTTGATGTTATTGATCGGTATGGACTTGTAGAGAAGATGTCACGGATCGTGATCGATGTGCGATGAGAAACTTGTTCAAGTTCCCTATGGGAATGAAACTTTGACTTTTTGTGGCAACGAAAGTAGCAACTGATAGAAATCATCGTTGACAGGTATCTTCATGTGTCTAAATCTCAAGCACTCAAGAGTACATGGCAAAAGGATGCCAGGTCTTTTTGGCTCAGATATCCACCAAGAAAGAGGAGGACAAGTCGGAAGGAAAAAAAAATTAAGGACGTACCAATCGTCTGAGATTTTCCTAAAGTATTTCCCGAAGACTTGCCAGGTCTCCCTCCGGCTCGACCAGTGGAATTCCAAATCGACTTAATTCCAGGAGCCGCACCCGTAGCTCGAGCACCGTATCGATTGGCTCCATCCGAAATGAAGGAATTATCAGAACAATTACAAGAGCTTTCCGACAAAGGATTCATAAGGCCTAGTTCCTCACCTTGGGGAGCCCCGGTCTTATTCGTCAAAAAGAAGGATGGGTCATTCAGAATGTGCATCGACTACCGAGAGTTGAATAAGCTGACAGTAAAGAATCGTTATCCACTCCCAAGGATCGACGATTTGTTTGATCAACTTCAAGGATCCAGTATTTATTCGAAAATAGATCTGAGATCAGGATATCACCAGCTTAGAGTGCGAGAACAAGACATTCCAAAGACGGCATTCCAAACTCGGTATGGCCATTACGAGTTCCAGGTTATGCCATTCGGACTGACAAACGCACCTGCGGTATTCATGGACCTCATGAACCGAGTATGCAAGCCTTACTTGGATAAGTTTGTAATTGTCTTCATCGATGACATACTTATTTATTCAAAGGACGAGAAAGAGCATGAAGAACATCTCAAGGTCATTTTAGAATTGCTTAAGAAAGAGAAGTTGTATGCCAAATTTTCAAAATGTGAATTTTGGATTCCGAAAGTATAATTTCTCGGACATGTCATTGATAGCAGAGGCATACATGTGGATCCAGCCAAGATAGAATCTATCAAAGATTGGGCATCTCCTAAGACACCAATGGAGATCCGCCAATTTTTAGGTCTTGCTGGTTACTATCGAAGGTTCATCGAAGGATTTTCGAAGATTGCTAAGTCAATGACGAAACTTACTCAGAAAGGAATCAAGTTCGACTGGGGTGAAAAGGAAGAGAACGCTTTTCAGTTAATAAAGCAGAAGTTGTGCAGTGCACCAATTCTGGCTTTACCTGAAGGGAGCGAAGACTTTGTGGTCTACTGTGATGCGTCACACAAGGGTTTAGGTGCTGTATTGATGCAGAGAGAGAAGGTGATTGCCTATGCTTCTCAAAATCTCGACAACTAAATGTTTCACGAGAAGAACTACAGTACTAACTACAAGTACAAGGAAACAAACAGTGGGGGGGAACAAGGTAACAACACAGTGGTTATTATGTCAACTACAACAGAACACAACAGGTGTTACAAAACACGACCACTCACGATTTAGAACTTGGATCGGTAGTGTTTGCCCTAAAAATATGGAGACACTATCTATATGGAACCAGATGCACCGTATTCACCGATCATAAGAGTCTACAACATATTCTCGATCAAAAAGAGCTTAACATGAGGCAACGCCGTTGGCTAGAATTGCTGAGTGACTACGATTGTGACATTCGTTATCACCCGGGGAAGGCAAACATATGGGGGAGGGCGGGGTTGTGTGGGGTTGAATAGGGCCGAACAAAAATGCGTTTGAGTCCATAAGGAACGGATTGAGCCATTGCGGGTTCGAGCCTTAGTTATGACAATTGGCTTGGATCTTCCCAAACGAATATTAGAAGCTCAGATCGAAGCCCAAAAACCAGAGAATCTCGTGAATGAAGACGTAGGCGGTATAATCAGAAGGGATATACCCAAGGAAAGATTGGAACCACGTGCCGATGGAACACTATGTTTACACGCCAGAGTTTGGTTACCTTTGCTATTGAGACTTAGGGTTCGTGATTATGCACGAATCCACAAGTCAAAATATTCATCCATCCCGGTTCCGAAAGATTTACCTAAAATGTGAAGAAATTATATCGGTGGCCAAATATGAAGGCTGACATCGCTACGTATGTTAGCAAACGCCTGACATGTGCGAGGGTTAAGGCCGAACACAAAAGGCCATCAGGACTGTTAGTACAACCAGCAATACCCAAATGGAAGTGGGATAATATCACGATAGATTTTATCACCAAACTTCCTAAGTCGTCGCATGGTTTCGACACCATCTGGGTGATCGTGGATCGACTTACCAAATCTGCTCATTTCTTGCCAATAAGGGAAAATGATCCATTAGACAAATTGGCAAGGTAGTACTTGAACAGGATAGTGGCAAGACACGTGATACCTGCCTCAATTATCTGTGATCGTGATGGAAGATTCACTTCAAATTTCTGGAGATCATTTCAGAAAGCTTTGGGTACAAATATTAGTATGAGCACTGGGTATCATCCAAAAACTGACGGCCAGAGCGAGAGAACTATTCAAACTCTCGAGGACATGCTACGTGCTTGCGTGATCGATTTTGGCAAGGGTTGGGTTAAGCACTTGCCACTAGCTGAGTTTTCATATAATAACAGTTATCACACTAGCATAAAGGCCGCACCCTATGAGGCATTGTACGGTCGAAAATGTCGATCACCGGTGTGTTGGGTCGAGGTTGGGGAAGCTCAACTAATTGGTCCAGAATTAATCCAAGAAACAACGGAAAAGATCATCCTGATCAAGCAAAGGATGCAAGCTGCTCAGGATCGACAAAAGAGCTACGCTGATAGGAAGCGAAAGCCAATGGAGTATGAAGTTTGGGATATGTTAAGCTCCAAGTTTTTCTCACCAGGGAAAGGGGTTGTGCAATTTGGTAAGCGGGGCAAGCTAAATCTGAGATATGTTGGACCTTTCAAGGTGTTAGCAAAAGTTGGGAAAGTTGCCTACAGGCTGGAACTTCCTCAAGAGTTGAGCAAACTTCACCATACTTTCCATGTGTCCTAATCGAAGAAAATGTTATGTTGACAACCGTTAGCCATGCCGTTGAAGGTGTTCACTTTGAAAGACACGCTCCGGTTTAGTGGATAGATCCCGTTAAATTATGGAACAGGGAGATCAAACAATTGAAACAAGCCCTGATACCATTGGGTTAAGGTTATCGCTGGAACTCTAGGCGGGCCATGAGTTCAACTTTTGAACGTGAGGAATTCCGTTCAATAAGAAAATACCACAACTCTTCACAAACCGGGCTTACTTCATCTACTACAAAAGTCTTAAGCTTGAGACAAAGCACTTAAAGGGTGAGACTGTAACATTTCTCATTTTCATGTCATTATACGACTCTATTAATGGTCACAATTTATTTTAGTCCGATACGCGCTTACTCTTAATTTGGACTTTAAGCTAAATTGCGTAGACTAGAAATAAATTGTTTAACGTAAACGGCCACCAAATAAATTAAGGTTTACGTCAAGCAAGTGTCTAATAATTATTAGGACGATAATTATTGACTTGGCTCATTTTATTTTTACTGGTCACGTAAATGGCTTACGTTTCGCAATAAAATACACTTAGACACACCACGGAAACACCTAGACTCGCCTAGACTCAAACCAATAACCATTTTAAAAACCTAAACACAAGATTTAATCAAATCTTGTGTTAAAACCTCTTGAATGCCGAATGTGGACAAGAAAACCTACACAAAAATCGTCCTTGGTGATTTACTAGTTAACCAAATCTTATAATAATCCTTGAAAGTACATGTACAACATTGCCTAATTAAAACTTGTCCTAATAAATCCCTTACAAGCCAAATGACCAATGGTTAATGATCCTTTTGTCCTTGATCCTTTCTAGCCGCGGCAAATCAAGGAACCACACACAAATCTTAGTGATTTCAAGGATCTAACTAAATCTTGTACAACTTGGTTCTCAAAAATTCTGTCTTAATGGATCCTAATGTCCATTTATCCATATGGTTTAATAACCAATACTCTCCCCTTGATTTCCATTTGTACCACTGTAAACAAAAAGGAGGACACACAAACTCAGAATTTCCTAGCAAGGGCAAATCTGTACATCATGTTGACTACTTAAAACTTTGTTAGGAATAAATACATCATCAGACGTGGGTCTTAATACTGCCAACAACGAAAAGAGTAGTATTTGCCAGTAAAAAGTTAGTACCATGATCCACCAAATGCCATATTAAGTTAGAACTGCCAATGTTACTTAATACTGCTAGTAGAAGGAGTTTGTTCTGCTAAATGGTCAAAGCTGCTAAACTAAAGATAAGAATGCATGGAGCGTATTTCAGATATTTATATTTGAATTGTAACTGATCCTAAATGATAGGCTGATATCTTTGTAAATGGCTCCTTGTATTTCTATAAAAGGAGATCCCAAGTGTAGTGTAAATTAGAACTTTCAGAGATACATTTAGAGAAATTTTTATAAGAGCCTTCTAAGGATTGTAACCCCAGTACTTCCTTATCTATAGTACTCGTATATTTAATAATATTGAAGCATGAGTTTTTTTGGTTTCATTGTTTGTTTGTCGGCATATAACTGTTACCCATTAATAAATTTCTCTAAAGTATCAAAGTGTAGATTCCGCATACACTTTGGTATACATACAAAGTCTCAATCTTTGTTATTTTTGGATTCTTCAAGTATACAAACTCTAAATGTCATAAAATTCGATCAAGGCGTGGGATCAACAAGTGGTATCAGAGCCTGTGCTTTGAGAAACTTTGATCTAGGGAAAATGGAGTTAGAAAATTCTCAGAACAATGCGTTGGCAAAGCTTCCCATGCTCAAACTAGGAGAGTATGAGATGTGGGAAATCAGAATCAAGCAGTACTTTCAGATCCAAGACTATGCATTATGGGAGGTAATAGAAAATGGAAATTCGTGGGTGCCTATTCCTGTTACAGCACCAGAATCTGGTCCATCAACAGCATTGAAGATGACTGTGCCCTCTACTACTGAAGAAAAGATTTGCAAGAAGAATGATGTCAAAGCCAGAAGTCTTCTCCTCATGGCACTCCCAAATGAACATCAGCTTACCTTTAACCAGTATGCTGATGCTCAATCTATGTTTATTGCTATTAAAGCTCGCTTTGGAGGAAATGATGCAAAAAGAAGACACAAAAGGCCTTACTGAAGCAACAATATGAAAACTTTAATGCTACAAAGCTTAGAATACTTTTTGGGATCTATTCTTTAACAGGCTTCAAAAGCTTGTTAGTAGATTGGCAATTCTTGGTGTAGATACTCCTCCAGAAGATCTAAATGTTAAGTTTTTGAGAAGCTTACCTTCTGAATGGGATACACATGTGGTAGTCTGGATGAAACAAACCAAAAAACCCGACTTTCAAACTATATGGGTTTGGATGATTTGTACAACAATTTTAAAATTGTTGAACAAAAGGTTAAGAGAATAGTTGCCTGCTAATAAAGATAATACAGAACTTGCATTCTATCCACTATCCAGTCAACAGTACTAATACTATTAATACTGTTAACACTGGAGTTAGTACTGGCAACACCAAGGTTAATACTGCTAGTACTGAAACTAGTACTGCTAGTTTTAGTGATGCCACAGTTTATGCCTTTTTGTCCACTCAACCACAAGGGTCTCAACTAGTTCATGAAGATCTTGAGCAAATTCATGATGATGATTTGGAAGAAATGGATCTAAAGTGGAATATGGCACTGCTGAGCATGAGGGCAAGAAAGTTCTATCAGAGAACTGGAAGGAAGATCATCATTGATGGAAGTAGTACTGCTGGATATGATAAATCAAAAGTAGAATGTTTCAACTGTCATAAAATGGGACATTTTGCCAGAGAATGCAGAGCACCAAGAAGTAAAGGAAAACAAGAAAATTGAATCAAGGAAGGCACATCAAAGGCAGTAAGTGATTGAAGATGCTTCTGAAAAGGCAATGTGTGCTATAGATGGTGCTGGATTTGATTGGAGTGACATGGCAGAGGATGAAATTCAAGCAAACATGGCTCTCATGGCATACACAGATTCTGAGGTATCAAATGATAAATCTTGTTCTAAAACTTGCTTGCAAAATTATGAAGCTCTTAAAAAATAGTATGATGATTTACTTGCTAAATTAGATGATACTGGTTTTAAAGCAGCTACATATAAAAGAGGTCTGTCAATATTAGAAGCACAAGTAGTTAAATATAAAGAATCTGAAGTTCTTTTTTCTGAAGAGATTGCTTTTGTTTAAAAAAGTGTAGGTCAAAGAATATCTAATGGGATAGTTAAGGATAAAAGGAGGGATTTGAATTTAAGCTAGCAAAGTTTGAAAAATCATCTAAAGACTTAGATGATCTGTTAGCAAGTCAGGTAACTGACAAGAGCAAAAGGGGTTTTGGTTATAATGCTGTCCCCTCACCTCATCCCTTGATTCTCAACAGACCAACACCTTTAGACTTATCTTATTCAGGTCTTGAGGAATTCCAACAGCTTGGGGTAAATGAGTATGGTACTAGGGATTCAAGTTTAAAGCCAACCACTGTTTGTGATAGAGAGTCAGATAATTCTAAGGAGAATAGTGATGACTCTTTAACACAACAACCCAAGACTGTTACTGAAACTAGCTCAATTATGTCTCCACTTAAGTGTAGACAAAGGATTGAAAGAAATTGTCCATCCTGCTAAATCATATTAGGTAAGAGATCTAAAAAGACTAGAGAGAATACTGATGCTCCAATTATTGAAGATTGGGTGTCAGATGATGAGGAAGAAGTTGAGCCTATCCCTAAGGTAGAAAAGAAAACTGCTATACCTACTGCTACTAAGAAAGAGTCGGTTGAAACTGTAAAACCAAGTAGTAGGACAGTTAGGTATGCAAGAATGTATAGGTCTCAAAGACCTACGGGGAACCAAAGAAGTAGGAATGGTTTTAGAAATCTAATCAATTAGATGTAACTGTATTTTTTAATAACAAGTGCAATGCTTTATTTGTGGTAATTTGATCAATATTCAATACAAATTGGTCCCTAAGCTTACAACATATGGTCCAAGAGCGTCTTAATGAAGACTGCCTAAAAACTGTCAAAAATGCAAAGCCTTTTAGTACTGATAGGTCTGTTAACACTGCCAGACCTTTTAATACTGCTAGGACTGTTAATACTTTTAGGCCTTATAATACTGCTCACCCAAAATCAATAGTTCCTTGTGCTAGACCAAAGACACATTTTCAAATTCAAGCACAATCAACTTTTATGGGTTTGTTGGTTTTGTTTCAAAGGCCCTTTTACAAGAATACAACATTAACAAAAAGGTCTAATATTCAAAATATTAATACTGGTAAACAAACTGTTAATACTGTTAGGCCAAATGTTAATACTGTCAGGGCAAGGGGATTTAATGTTGTTAAGCCCTCAGCATGTTGGGTTTGGAGACCTATCAAACCCAATGGTGCATCACTAATCTTTAACAAATATAATTACATTGATGCACGAGGCAGATCCAAGTCAGTAATGGCTTGGGTCCCCAAAGATAACTAACTTCATAAGTTTTTGTGTGCAGAGCAATTCCCAACTAAATGAAAAAGGATTTGTGGATAGTGGATGCTCAAGGCACATGTCTGGAAACATAGCTCACCTTTTAGATTTCAAAGAATTTGATGGAGGTTATGTTACTTTTGGTGGAGGAGCAAATGGAGGAAGAATCACTGGTAAAGTACTCTCAAAAAATAGAACTATGATTTGAAGATGTATATTTTGTCAAAGAGTTGAAGTTTAACCTTTTTAGTGTCTTACAAATGTGTGACAAAAAGAACTATGTTCTTTTTACTGATTCTAAATGTCTTGTTCTATCTCCAAATTTTAAGTTGCCTGATGAAAATCAGATACTCCTAAAATTCCTAGACAATAACACATGTACAAATTTTGATATAGAAAAACATAGTTCCTAAAATTGGGTTTAACTGTCTAGTTGCAAAGAGCTACATCTGAGTGAATTAATGTTATGGCATAGAGGCTTGGTTATGTCAATTTTAAAAATATAATAAACTTGTCAAAGAAAATCTTGTTAAGAGATGACCTTTAAAAAGAATTAAAACTGACCAACATGTGTTGCCTGTCTTAAAGGCAAGCAACATAGAGCATCTTTAAGACCAAAGGCCTTTAGTCCCATCACTACAGCATTGTTTGTGCTGGCATATGGATCTGTTTGTCCCAACTTTTGTTACAGTCTTATGCATAAAAAAGTTATTGCTGGTAGTATACGATGATAAATAAAGATTTTCATGGGTTTTCTTTTTAAGAACTAAGGATGAAACTAGTGAGATCCTTAAAAACTTTATCAAAGAGATAGAAAACCTAGTGGATAAGAAAGTTAAGATAATCAGAAGTGATAATGGGACAGAATTTAAAAACCATGTGATGGATGAGTTCTGTAGAGAAAAAGGTATCAAAAGAGAATACAGTGTAGCAAGGACACCTCAACAAAATGGTGTAGCTGAAAGAAAGAATAGGACTCTCATTGAGAAGCTGCTAGAACAATTGTTAGCAGATTCTAAGTACCTACAACATTTTGGGCCGAAGTGTTTCTACTACTACTGCTTGCTATGTACAAAATAGGGTCTTAGTAGTCAAGCCTCATAACAAGACTCCTTATGAACTCTTTAGGGGTATTAAACCAGCTATAGGCTTCATGAAGCCATTTGGATGTCATGTTACAATTCTGAATACCTTAGATAAGTTGGGCAAGTTTGATGGAAAAAGTGATGAAGGTTTCTTTGTTGGGTATTCCTTAAGTAGCAAAGCTTTTAAGGTTATACAACATTAGAACCAGGAAAGTACAGGAAAACTTGCATGTTGGGTTCCTAGAGAATAAACCTATGTTAGAAGGAAATGGTCCCAAGTGGCTTATTTTGATCTTGATTCTCTAACCCAATCCATGAACTATGTACCAGTGGTTGCAGGGACTTTTTCTAATGTTTCTTCTGCCGGTGCAACAAGAGTATTTAAGTTCAGCACATCCACTCAACCAAGTTCAAGATTGAATTGTCATGCCAATTTTAAGGATGCTTCATACTTTTGATGATGCTTCATCAAATCAGTTGCAGATGCAAAATACAATATCAAGATGAACCATGATAATTGCAGTTTTCAGGATATTGGTATTGATATCAACAAGTATAATGCTGCCAGTCCACCAGTTAATACTGGTAGTAAGAGAATTTAGTACTGCTGCTCCTGAAGTTAATACTGCTACTACCCTGAAGGATGATGGGACCAATTTCCTACAACTGAGACACACAATGGAGGATCAAGAAATTGAATTAGGGAATATTTTACCATCTTATGAAGTTTCTTCCAACTCCTCATAACAAGAATTCACAAGATCACCAATTGATCATATGATTGGTATGGCCAGTCGCAGTTCAAACCAGAAGGATGACAACTTCTATTCTGAATTAGGATTTCTTCTGGTGCCATATATGAAGAAAGACTTACCAGACTTACACACATGCCTTTTGCTTGTTTCTTATCTCAAGAAGAACCAAAGAGAGTTTCTAAAGCTCTTAGTGATCCTGCATGGGTAGAAGCAATGCAAAAGAACTCCTACAGTTCAAGACATGCAAAATGTATGGGTTCTTGTAACTTGCCTAAAAGGTCATAGGCTATGGTACAAAAAAAAGTGGGTCTAACAAAAAACAAGAAAGATGAAGGGATAGTTAACAGAACAAAGCAAGACTTTTTCCCGAAGGACATACTCCAGAAGAGGCAGTTGAACTATTATGAAGTATTTGCTCCCAGTGGGCTAGGATTGAGGCTATAAGAATCTTCTTACCTATGCTCTTATATGGGTTTTTACTTCTAATCTACCAAATGGATTCAAAAGTGCTTTCTTACATGGTCAAATTTGAAGAGGAGGGTTGGTATGTATGTCAACCTCTCAGGGTTTGAAGATCCTGACCATACCTGATTAAAGTTTACAAAGTTGTGAAAGCACTATATGAGACTTCATACAAGCACCAGAGCTGGTATGACAAATTGGCCACTTATTAATTTGACATAGATTCAAGAGGACAGATTGAACAAACTCTTTTCTTCAAAAAGTCAACAAGGGCATATATTATGCTTGTTCAAATCTATGAGGTAAGACATCATTTTTTGGATCTAACCAAGAAGGAACTTGTGTGAAGAATTTGAGAAGCTATGAAGGATAATTTCAGATGATGTTCTATGGGAGAACTCACCTTCTTTTGAAGCATGTCCAATATACAAAGAAAGAAAGGCATATTTATTGTCAAGATAAATATATCCATGGAAATCCCCCTGAGGAAGTTCAACACACAGATGTGAAGTCTGCCTCACACTCCCCACAGATTTGGAAAAGCCCTTGGTTAAAGATGCATATTGATGTTGATGAAGGTTGAGATGAACATCTTTATAAGTACATCTATGATTGATCATTATGTATCTTACAGCATCTAGACCAGATAATTTTTTTTTTTTTTTTTTTTTGTTTATGTTTGCAGTTTATGCATGTGCAAGGTTTACATCAGGTTTACCAAAAACTTCCCATCTCTTAGTTTTCAAAAGAAATCTTTAGATACCTCAACCACAAACCCATCCTCTAGGTCTTTGGTATCTAAAGAATTCTTCATATGAAGTTATAGTTGCTTATAACTGAAAGTAGCTATGCGAGCTACACTAAATAGGAAGTTCAACCACTGGAGGTTGTCAATTTTGGGAAAAGAGGTTGATTTTCTATGGCAATGCAAGAAACAAACTGGGTTTGCCACTATCACCTGAAGCTGAATATTGGCTGCTGCAAGTACTGTGACAAGTTCTCTGGATCCAAAACCAATTGCTTGATTATGGGTACAATTTTATGAACACTGTGATTTACATTGACAATACTAGTACTATCTGTATAATAGAGAATCCTGTACAACACTCTAAAACAAAACATATAGAGATTAGGCATCACTTTATAAGAGATTGCAATACTAAAAAGTTGATTCAAATGGCTAAAAATGACACTCACTTAAGTAAGCTGATCTTCTTACAAAAGGTTTGATGCAGTAGATTCAATACTTGGACTCAAGTAATGTGATGCACAATCCCTAAGGCCCAAATCTCTTGTTTGTTTTGTAAAGTTAGTACTGTTACATTTTTGTAAATTAATACTGCTAGTTCTAATTAGTACTGCTAGTTATATTTAAAACTGTTTGTTAAAACTGTTACTTATAGTTAGTACTGCTGGTTATTTCTATGTATTTTTGTTAATCCTGTTAGTAACACTTACTACTGTTAAACATGACAAATGTTTAGGTTATGTTTTTCTTGGTTTTAAGCTAACTTTTTCAGGATAAACATTGAAGTGTAAAAGTTGTTACTCAATCATGTATTATTTACTTACTTTACCTAAACGATGATACACTTGTCCCCCTGAAACCTACATATTCCACTCCACCCACTCTATCACGTCTAAACCCCCCCCTAAACCACTTCCTCCCCTCTTACCACATTGACTTACTCGGACATTTACCACTGATCCTCACCTTTGTAACCTAAACCTCATACTGTCTTCACACTTTTACTAACCAACTTATACGGCCCTTTTACTTTCTCTCCAGACTACGGCTCCGCTGCCTCCTTACACGTCTCTCTTAACCCCAATTTTATTTACAGCCTTCTCTCTGGTACCCGATATGGATTCCTGACAAACACACGGTCCTACTTACCTACCTAACTAACATCACATATTACCTTTCCACCTGATCACCTTATATAACGTAGGCTTTACACTTCTGTATATACTTAAATTACACAACCCACCTATATGACTCCATACAACCCTTTTGCTTTTACATTTACGTGGAAGAAACCCAGCCATTCTCTCATAGATATCACTCATACTTAGTAACAAACCCCATATAAAGAACAACTACTCCTACAGACCGTACTTACTCATACAACTTTACTCATCTGCTCCGCACTAAAAACATAAGCTGCTCCGAACCGGTCATCCTAACACCGTAGCTATGCACCGTACTTTCTCCCTCCCCCCCTATATTTCATCTCCCCTCTTCGCTAAAACCGTATCTACTATACCCTTAGCCCTCAAGGTTGCATAACAAATGTACCACTGCCCCTACACACTAGCAATCGTCCTACCTTAATACTCTACACCGGGGGAGCAAAATGTTGGTTGTTCTTGAAGTGTAGGTTGTTACACCACACAACAAATGGTTATCAGCTCACCGTGTCTAATAAACATCAAGATCTGACTAGTCCAGAGCAAACGGCTACTGGTAAAGACTTCTCAAATCCGTTGATAGTTGATAGTTTACTCAAAACTATATGGTCATCAATGCACTATGTTTTTACAATGAAGCATTGGCTATCAAAGCAAACGCTATTGGTAAAGAACCTTCTCAAATCTGTTTATAGTTGATAGTTTACTCAAAACTATATGGTTATCATTGCACCATGTTTTACTAATGAAGCAATGGCTAGTCCAAAGCAAACGGCTATTGGTAAAGACTCATCAAATCCGTTTATGGCTGGTAGTTTGCCAAAAACTACACTTTGTGTGATTTTGTGAGCTAAAACAACAGAGAGAATTGGTGAGCTCAAAAACAGAAAGAGAGCTGTGTGAAAAATAGACAGAGTGAAAAGTGAGTCAAAAGAATTGAGAGATGAAATGTGAGTCTAAAAACAGAAAGAGAGATTGTGTGAAGTTATTCTTTTTGTCTTACAAACCTCTGAGTTTGTACTGCTTATGGGATGGAAAGTTAAATACTGCTGAGGCCAAGTTTTAGAATGAACAAGAGAAAAACAAAATATAAATAGAAAAAAAAAAAAAAAAAAAAAAAAAAAAAAAAAAAAAGAAAAAAAAAAAAAAAGGAAAAAAAGAAAAATAAATATAAATAAGTAAAAGGAAAAAAAAAGAAGTAAAAGTAAAAAAAAACATAAAATATAGATATAATAAAAAAAAAAAAAATAAAGAAAAAAAAATATAGTAAAAAAAAGAAAAAAGTAAAAGAAAAAAAACAATTAACGTATAAAAAAATAAATAAGAAGAAGAAAAATACATAGAAATAAAAATTATAAAAAAAAGAAAAAAAATAATAAATATAAAATAAAAAATAAATAAAGTAAAAAAAATAAAAACTAAAAAAAAAACAATAAGTAAAAAAATAAAATAAATAAAATAAAAAATAAAATACATAAAAAAAAAAAAAATAAAAAAATAAAGAAAAAAAAAGAAAAAAAGAAAAATATAAAAAAAAAAAACACAATAATAAATAAATTAAATAAAAATTAAAGAGAATAAAAAAAGTAAAAAAAAAAAAATAAGAATAAAAAAAAAAAAATAAATAAAAATAAAAAAAAAACAGTAAAAAAAAAAAAAAAATAAAAAAAAAAAAAAAAAATTAATAAAATAATAAAAAAATAACTGATAAAACAAGAAAAAAAATAATAACAAATAAAAAAAAAAAATAAAATACAGGTATAAATAAAAAAAAAAAAAGTAAATAAAAAAAAAATAAAGAAATAAAAACAGTATAATAAAAAAAAAAAAAAAAAAAAAATTAGTAAATACTGGAAGAAATAACTAATAATAAATAGAAAAAAAAAAAAGAGAATAATACAAAAAAAAAAAAAAAAAAAAATAAAAAATAAATAATAAAAAAAAGAAAGTGAAAAAAAAAAGAAAAAAAAAAAAAAAAAAAAAAAAGAAAATAAAAAATAAAAAAACGATAAAGAAGAATAAAAAAAGATTAAGAATAAAAAGATATAGAAAAAAAAAAAACATAAAAAGTAAAAAAAAAAAAAATAAAAAAAAAAAAGAAAAAAAAAGAAAAAATAAGATAAATAAAAGTAACCCACCACCATCACATCCCAATAGAAGCACCGCATGATCAAAAGAAACAAAGACCACACACAACTCAAGAACACACGCCTAACAACAACTCCCCACCACACCACACTCCCACAAACAATAAACCACACACAGAGATCTCTACGCAAAAAAACACAACACCACCACGATACAAACAGTCAACCCACAAACTACAACGCACTCCCACCAACCCTCCAACGAGACTCCCCCCCCGCCCACCTAACCCACCTCCTCAAAAACAAACATAACACAAAGAACACAAGAAAATAAAATAGAATAAAACAAAGATAATATAAAATTTACAAATAAAAAATATAAAATAACGAAAAAAAACAAAAAAAATAAATAAAAATAATAAGCTAAAAACATAAAGCAGAAATGGCCAAATAAAACTAAAAAAAATATAAAAAAAAAATAGAAGAATAATAATAAAAAAAAAAATAAAACAAAAAAAAACAAATAAAAAAAACTAAGTAATGTATAAATAAAAAAAAAAATAAAAAAAAAAATACAAATAGAAAAAATAGACTAAAGAACAACAAACAAAAAAAAAAAAAAAAAAAAATAAAAAAGCAAACAACCAAAAAAAAAACATAATGAAAATCAAATAAAAAAACAAAACAAAAATAAGAAATAATAACAAATTAAAAAAAGCGAGAATAAAATAGACATAAAAAAGAAAAAAAAAAACAAAAAGAAATAAAAATAATCTAAAAAATAAAAAAAAAATAAAAAATAAAAACAAAAATAAACTAATAAAAAATAAAAAAAACAAAAAAAAAAAAAAATAAAAAAAAAAAAAGAACAAGAAAAATAAAAATAAAAAAAAATAGTAAAAAAAAAAAAAAAAATACCAAAAAAAATCATAAAAATATAAAATGAAAAAAAATAAAAAAAAAAAAAAAAAGAAACTAAAAAACTTAATAAGAAAAAAAAAATAAAAAAAGTACAAAAAAAAAGTAAATAGAAAAAACAAATAATAAGAAAAAAAAAAAAAAAAAAAAATAAATAAATAAATAAAAAAAAAAAAAAGAAACAAATATAAACTAAACGCTATTAAAAAAGAATAAAAAGTACAATTAAACAAAAAAAAAAAAAAAAATAAAAATAAAATAAAAAAAAAAAACACACCCCGCATCAGAACGGCTAACGACCCACGCCCTTTACCACCTACACCACCCCTCCTCTTCACCCTCCCTCCCCCACCCCCCCCCCCCTCCCCTCCCCCCCCCCTCCACGCCAAAAACACGCCCCCCCCCCACCCACCCCCCCCACCCCCCCACACCACCCCCCACCCCCCCACCACTCACCACCCCACCCACCCCCCTACCCCCCCCCCACACCCCACCCTCCCTCCACTCCTACCCCCCCCGTACACACCACGTCGGGGGGGGGGGGGCCTCCTTGCCCCCCCATACACCCACCCCCCCTCCCCCCCCCTACAACCCATACCACCCCCCCCCTCCCCCCCCCCCCCCACACTACCCCCCCCTCAACACATTCGCCCCCGCCCACCAACCACGAACCACCACCCACCCCTACCCCCACACCCTCCCCACTCCCCCCCCACCCCCCCCCCCCACACCCCCACCACACCCACACCCCCCCCCCCCCTCCCACCCACCTACCCCCCCACCCGACCTCACTCTAACCCCCAACACCGCCCCCCACTTCTTGGTGCACCCACCCCCCCCCCCTCCCCCCACCCCACCCCACATCTCTCCACACCATCCCGTCCAGCCCCCCCCCCCCCCCCGCACGACACCCCCCACCCCCCCCCCCACCCTCACCCGTCCCCACGCTCCCACGCCTCCCACCCCACTAACCACCCTCCCACACAACCCTCCCCCCCCTCAACCCCCTCCCACACCCCTCCCCTCGCCCCCCCCACGCACCCCACACCCCCCCCCCCCCCCCCACCCCCTACCACCCCCCACCCTGCCACACCCGCCCCCCCCCCACCCCCCCCCCCCCCCCCACCACCCACCTACCCACCCCCCCCACCCCCAAACCACTCCACTCCCCTTCCCCCCACCCCCACCCCCCCCACCCCCCACCCCACCCCTCACGCCCCCGCAAACACTACCCACCCTTCCCCCGACTCCACTCTCCCCCCCCACCCCCACCCACACCCCACCACCCCCCCCCCCCCCTCCCCCCCCCACACCCCCCCCCCACACCGCCCCCTCCCCCCACCCCACCCCTGTGACTTATCACCCCCACACCACCCACCCCCCCACTCCTCACCCCACCTCCCAACCAACCCCCCCACCCCGCCCACCCCCACACCCCCTCCCCACCCCCCCCTCTCACTCTCCCTCCACTCTCCCTCTACCTCCCCCCTCTCCCGCGCGACCTCTACCCCCACCACACCACCTCCGACACCACCCTACACACCACCCCCTCCAACCCCCAACATCTCCCACCCACCTACCCCCACACCCCTCACACCCCACCCGCCCTTCTCCGCCCTCTCACCACCCCCCATCTACCCCCCCCCACTCACACACCACCCCCACCCCCTCCCCCTCACCCCCTATCCTACCCCCCCCACACCACCTACGCTCAGCCCAACCACACTCCCCCGCCACCCCACCATGCCTACTACCAACACCCTCACCCTCAGCTCCCCTCCCCTCCATCCGCCCCCCACCCCGCTCACTACAACCCCCCACAAACCCCCCAACCCGCCACACCCCCCCCCCTCCCCCTTGTCTCCCACCCCCAACCCCCCCCGCCCCCACTACCACCCCCACACCCCCTCACCGTACCCCCCCACCCCCACCCTACCCCCCCGCCCCCCCCCACGCCCCCCCCCCCCCACCCCAGACCACCCCACACCCTCCCGCCCCACCCCCACACCCTACGACACCCACCCCCCCCACCCCCACCACACACGCCACTACCCCTCCCCCACCGCCAACACACCCGCCCACCACCTCCACCCCCCAATCCCCACACCGTCCCCCCCCACCTCCCCCTCCCCCCATACACCACCCTACCCCCCCCCCCCCACCACCCCGACCCCCTCCCCCCCCCAACCCCACCCAAACACACCGGCCCACCACCCCCGACACCCCTCCCTCAACCCCCTCCCCCCACCTACTTCTGCTCCATTCACCAGCACCCCCCCCCCACCTCACCCCCCCCCCAACACACCCCCACACACCCTACACCCCCTCACACCCAACCCGCGCCCCCGTCACCCCAACCCCTCCACCACACACGCTACACCTCACCTCCTCAACCCCCCTCCCAACCCACCGACCCCACCCACTCCACACCCTCCGCCACCCCTCCGACCTCCCCCCCCCCCTACCACCCCCCCCTCCCCTCTCCCCCCCGCCCCCCCCTCCCAACACCGACGTGTCCGGTCACGATCATAGGCACAGTATCATGACAGAGATGCACCACCGTTACCAGGCACCCTTCACCCCCCCACCCACCCCCCGCCCCTCTCAACACCCCACCTCTACCCCCCCCCCCCCGCCCACCCACCCCCCCCCCCACCCCCCCCGAACCCTCTCTCCACCCCCCCCACCACCTCCCCAACACCCTCCCAACCACCCACCCCACCACCCCCCCTCCCCCCCCGGCAGACACACTCCCCCCCCCCTCCCCCCCCCACCACCGACCCACCCCACCCACCCCCCCCCACCCCCCCCCACACCACACCCTCCCCCCCACCCACCCACCCCCCTCCTCCCCCCCAGCCCAACCACCCTCTACACGCGACCCAGCTCCCCCGCCCCCCACCACCACCCCCCCCCACCTCTCCTCCCACCCGCCCCCCCCACCCGACCCCCCCCCCTACCCACCCCCAACCTACTTCCCCAACCCCACCCCCCACCACCCCCCCCACCCCCCTCCCCCCTCACACCCCCACTTCAACCCCGCCGTCTCCCCCCGCCCCCGCCCCCTACCCACACCCCCCCCCACCACCCCCCCCCCCCCCCCACCTCCCACACACCCCCCTCACCACCACACACCACGCCCCCCACCCCCATCCCCACCCAACCCCCCCCCCCTCCCAACCCCCCACCCGCCCACATCCCCCTCCCACCCCCAAACCCCAACCTCCCCCCCCCACCCCACACCCCCCCTACACCCCCCCCCCTCCCATCCCTGACTACTCCCCCTGTCCACCCCCCCCTCCTCCCCCCACACCCCCTCACCCCAACAATCACTCCCAACCCTCATCCCCCCCCCCCCCCGACAACCCCCACCTCCCCTACCCACACAGCCCTGCACACAACCCCATCCCCTACCCTCCAACGCCCCCCCCCCCATCCACCACTACTCACACCAATCCTCACCACCTCTACAACCCCACACCCGACACCCCCCCCCACACCCACCCCTCCCCACCCCGCCTCACCCCTCCACCCCCCCCTACCCCCTCCCAGCACCCCCCCCCCCCGCCCCTCCACCCCACCCCCCACACCTACCGCACCCCCCCCACCACCACCCCCCACCCACCCCCACCCCACCCATCCCCCACCACCCCCCCCCCCCCACACCACACCCCCACACCCCACCACCACCCCACTTACCCCCCCCCTCACAGCGACCCCCCAGCTCCCACACCACCCACAACCCCCCCCCCACCACACCCCCCCCCCCACCACCCCACCCCCCCCACCCCACACCCCCTCCCCCACCCCACACCCCCCCTTCACCACCCACACACATCCTTCAACCCGCATCACACACCACTACAACGACCCCCACGCCAACACACCGCTCCGACCACCCCCCCCCCCTCACCCCCAACACCCCACCCCACCCCTCCGACCCTGACACCACCTACTCCCCCCCCCCACTACCCACCACTACCCCACCAAACCCACGACACACTCACACGACCCCCCCACTCCCCCTACCACCCCCCCCCCCGCCCCACACCACCCACCCCACCCCCCCCCACCCCCACCCCCCCACCAACCCCCCCAGGCCTACTCCCCACTCCCCCATACGGCACCACCCGCCGCCGCCAACCACCGCCCACCCCCTCACCACCCCCACACCCCCCCACTCCACTCCCCCCCCTCATCAACCCCCCCCACCACCACCCCACCCCCCCACCCCCCCCACCACACCCACCACCCCCCCGCACCCAACCCCACCTCCCCCCACCCCCCCGCACCTCCCTCTACACCCCCCCCACACCCACACCCCCCCCCAACCCCCCCAACCCAACCACCCCCCCCGCACTTTCCCCCACTCCCCACACCCTGCCGACACACCCCCCACCCCCCACCACCCCCCCCCCACACCTGAACTCCCCCCCACCCCAGCCAACCACACACAACAACCACAACACCCACCCTCACACCTCAACCTGACTCCCCACCCCCCACCTCAACCCTCACGCCTCCACACCTCCACATACACACACTTATCAAGCCAAACCAGCCCCCCGACACCACACCCTCACCAATACCAACACCCCCACAACCCTTTCAAACATCCCTCAACCCACCCCCCCCCCACAACACCCCACACCCCCCCCCACCACCAAAACAAGTCAACAACCCAAACACAACCTCATCCAACCCACTACACGCCGACCCACACACACACCCCACCCCCCTTACAGGCCCCCCACACTCAACCCCTTTCCCACCCCACCCAGCCCCACCCTCCACACTCCCCCAACAATCCACCTCCCCCTCACAACCCTCTCCCCCCTGCAACACACCACCCCCCCCCACCACTCACCTCCACACTCTCCACTCCACCCACCACCACCTCCCCCCCCTAAGTCCACAAAAGACCCTCCCCACCACCGACCTACCCCCCCCCCCCCCCACTCTGACCCACCAACCAACCCACCCCACCCACCCTGCCACTCACCCCCCACCACCCCCTCGACCTCCAACCCACCCTCGGACACCCCCCCCACCAACTCCCTTACCAACCCCCACCCCCACCCCCCCCCGCCCCCCGACCCACCCACCCCTCTAACCCCACACCACCAAACAGTAACGTACCCCACCTACCCAGCCCCACACTCAGACACAAACCTCCTAGAACCCGCCACCCAAAACCCACAACTACACCACCCAAACACACAAAACTCACACCCCCCTAAAAACAAACTACATTCACCACCACCACTAATCACAACCACCCCACCCCACCCACCCCCCCCTCACCCACCCCAACCCGTACCCCCACACCACCCAACAAGGAACCCCCCCCACCACCACCCACCACACCACACACCCCCCCACCCACCCCCCCTCGACTCCCCCCCACCCTCCCCCCCCCCCCCCCACCTAGCCCCTCTAGACCCCTCCTTCGCCACCCACGCACCCCACACCCACCCACCTTACCCCCCACCCTACTCACCCCTCATCCCCACCCCCCCACCCCCACCCCCCCCCTCTCCCCCAGCCACCCCCCCCCCACATCCAACCACCTAACCTACTCCCCACCCCCCCACCCCCCCCCCACCAAACACCCCCCCACCACACCCACATCCACCGCCACCACCCCCCGCCCCACCCCTCACCACCCAACCCCCACCCCTACCCTAATCCGCCCCCCCCCCACCCCCCGCCCACCCCCTCCTACCCTGTCCCCCCCGCACCCCCCCCCCCACCCCACACGCCCTCACCCCTCCTGAACCCCACCCA
Source organism: Tanacetum coccineum (assembly GCA_026074375.1). Lineage (NCBI taxonomy): Eukaryota > Viridiplantae > Streptophyta > Magnoliopsida > Asterales > Asteraceae > Tanacetum > Tanacetum coccineum. Next base: position 25,482 of record BQNB010009958.1, read on the forward strand.
CCACACAAACAACCCCCCTCCCCCCCTCTCCCACACACCACCCCACCCCTTCCCCCACCCCCCACCCCCACCCCCCCCCCCCCCGATTCCATCCCTCCCCTCCCCACCTACCACAACCCCCCCCCACCCACTCCCCACCCCCCACACCTACCCCCCCCCCCCCCACCTCCCCCCCCCCACCCACCCCCCTCCACTCCCCACCCCCACCCCCCCACTCACTCGCCCCCGCCCCCACAACTCACCCCCACCATCCCGCCCCCCCGCACCCCACTCCCCCACACCCTCCCCCCCATACCCCACCCACCCCCCCCAACTCCCCACCCCTCCCCCACCCCCGTCCCCCCCGCCACCCCCCAACACCACTCACCAGACACCCCCCCCACTACCCCTCCTCCCGCCACCAACCTCCCCCAGCCTCCCACCCCACCAACCCCACACGCCCCCCACCCCACCCTTCCCCCACTCCTCATCCCCCCACCCCACTCCTCCCCCCTCCCCGCCACCCCCCGCCACCCCCCCCCACTCCCCCAACTCCCCCACACTTCTCCCGCCACCTCACACACCCCCCCTCCCACCCCACACCCACCCCTACCCCTCACCCCAGACAGCCCGACCACCCCCGCCCCCTCCCACCCCAATCCACCCCCCCACCACCCCCCCTACCCCCCCTCACCACCTCCCCCCCCCCACCACTACTACCCCCCCACTCCCCGCCCCCCCCCCCCTACCCAACCCACACCCCCAACCCACACAATACCCCTCCCTCCACACCCACCCCACACCACCACCCCCACCCCACCTCACTCCCGCTACCCGTCACCCTACCCCCTCCAACAACACACACCTTCCCCCCTCTCACCACCCCCTTACCCCCCCAACTTTCCCCCCCCCTCCCACACCCCACCCCCCTCCACCCCCCCCCCCCCCACCCACACACCCCAACCTACCCCACCCCTTCCCCACCCCCTACACAACCCACCCCACTCCCCAACCGCCTTACCCCACCCCCTACCACCACCCCCCCCCCCCCCCCCCCACACCCCTCCCCACACCCCACCCAACCCCCTCCGACACCCCTCACCTCCCCCCCCCCCACCCCCCCCACCACACAACCCCCCCCCCCGCCCCGAACCCCTAGCCCACCCTACCCCCCCCGCCCCCCCACCTCACTCGCCCCCCCCCCCGGCCCCCCCTACCCAACCCCCCCAGCTTCCCTCTTCCCCCCACGCACTACCCCCCCCCCCACCCGCTCCCCCCCCCCAACACCCCCACACACCACCCACAAACCCCCCCCCCCCCCTCACCATCCCTCCCTCACCCCTCCCCCCCTCCCCCCCCCCCCTCCTCATCCCTTGCCCCCGGCCCACCCCCACTCCCCCTCACGACCACACCCCACCCCCACACGCCCCCCCCCCTTCACCACCCCACCCACCCCCCACCCCCACACCACACCCCCCCCCCCCCCCCTCCCCCTCCCCCCCCCCCCCCCCCCACCCCCCACCCCCACCTCGTACCCCCCCCTACCCCCCCCACCCACCCCTACCCCCCCGCACATCACACCCCCCCCCCCCACACCCCACCCACCACCACCTCCCACCCCCCCCCCACAACCTCCATCCCCCTTTCCCCTCGCCACCCCCCTCACACCACCGCTCCCCCCACCCCCCCCCCACTCTCCTCCCCCACCCCACCCCACCCCCCCACACCCCCATCCCCCCCCCACCCACTCCCCCCCCTCCTCCACCCCCCCCCCCCCCCCCCACCCCCCCCGCCCCCCCCCCCAACCCACCCCCTCCCCCACTCCCCCCACACCTCGGCAACCCCGCACAACCCCTACCCCCCACCCCCCTCCCACCCTTCCCCCCCACTACCGCCCCCCCCACCCCCTACTCCATCCCCCACCGCCACAACCCCCACTCCACCCACCGCAGCCCCTCTACCCCCCCCCCCACCCCCCTCCCCCCCCCCCCCACCCCCCCCACCCGCACCCACCCCACTACAGCCCAGACCCCCACCCCACCCCCCCCACCACCCCCACACACCCCCCCCTACCACCCTCCCCCCCTACCCCCCCCCCCTCCCCCCCCGACACCCCTACACCTTCCCCATTCCCCCCCCCCCTCCCCCCCCCCGACCCCCCCACCCCCGCCCACTCCTCCTCCCCCCCCCCCCCTGCACCCCCCACTCCCCCACCCCACCCACCCTCCCCACCCCTCCACCATTTACCCACCACACCCCCCCTCCCTCCGCACCCCCCCCCCGCTACCCCACCCAACCCCACCACACCCCCCCCCCCCACCTCTGTCCCCCACCCCTACTCCACCACCCCCACACCCCACACCCACTAACCCTCCCAGCCGACCCCAACTCACCCCCCCCCCCCCTCCCGCCCAGGGACCCCCAACCCTCCTCCCCCCACCCTCCCCACCCACCCCAGCACCACACCCACACACCCCTGCCACCCCCAACCCCCCCTCCCTCCACCCCCCCCCCCTACCCCTCCCCCCCCCACCCCCACACCACCCCCCCCCACCCCACCGCCCCTCCCCCCCACAACACCCCCCCCCCCTACGACCCACCACCCACCCCACCACCACCATCACCCCCCCCCCCCCCCCCCCCCCTCGCACCCCCACTCCCCCCCCCTTCCATCCCCCCCTCTCACCCATCACCCCCTCCGCCCCCCCTCCACACACCGCTCCCGCTCCTCCCCACCCACCCCCCTCACCCACAACTCCACCTACCCCCCCACACCCCCCCCACCCCGTCCCACCCCCCCCCCCCCCCCACCCACCCACCCCCCAACCCCTCCCCCCCCTCCCCCCCCCCACCACCACCTCCCACCCCCCAAACCACCACCACCCCCTACCCCCCACCACCACACACCCCGCCCACACGCACCCCCACCACCCCCACTCCTACCCCCCCCCCCACCCTCCACCCCTTCCCCACCATCCCCCTCCCTCCCCCCCCCCACCCCATTCAACCTCCCCCCACCCCACCACCTGCCCACCCCCCCCCCTCATACTCCCCCCCCCTCCACCACTACGCCTCCCCAACCACCGCCCCCCCCCCCCACACCCCCCCCCCCCTACACCTCCCTCCCCCCCCCCCCCCCCCCCCCACCCACCCCAACCACACCACACCCCCTCCCCCCCCCCCCGAGACCACCCCCACTACCACCTTTCCACACTCCCCCCGCGAAAAAATATAATAAAAATCGCCTTAATCAAAGAATACCGCACCACCCACCCACCCCTCCCACCAACCCACCCCCCTCCCCCCACCCTCTCCCGCAGCCACACCCCACCCCATCCCCCCCCCCCCCATCACCCCCCCCCACATCCCCTACTCACACCCACCCCGCCCCCACCCCCCAATCCCCCCACCCCTCCCCCCGCCAGCCCCACCCCCCAGCCCCCCCTCCCCTTTACGACCCCCCCCTTTTACGACCCTCCCCCCTCTCCCTTACACACCCCCTTTCCCAACTCCCCCCCCCTGCCACTACTACCCACCCCCCCACATCCCACCACTCACCCCCAACCACGCTACCCCCCCCACCCCGCCCGCTCCTTCCCCCCCCCCTCACCCACACCCCCCACCCCACCCCCCCCCCCCCCCACCCCTCCACACACCCCCCCCACCCACACCCACCCCCCCTCCCCCCCCTCCCCCCAACCCCCTCCACCCCCACTAACTCCCACCCCACCTTCCCTGAGAATACCCCCACCCCCCCCCCCCCCTCTCCCCCCCCCGCCCGCACATTCCACACCCTACCCCCCCCTATCTTTAAATACCCCCCCCCGCCCCCCCCCCCCGCCCTCCCCCCCACCACTCCCCACCCCTCCTCCCACCCCCCCACCCGGCCCCCACCCCGAGTCCACTCCCCCCTCCATGAACCCCCCCCCCCCACCTCCGCCCCCCCGCAGCCTACACCCCCCCACAACACAACAACCACCCGACCACTCTCACCACCCCCCCACACCCCCCACTCCACACCCCCCCCCACACTAATCCTACCGCCCAACCTCACCCCCTCTACCCGCCCAACACCCCCTCTCACCACCCCCTCACCTCCCCCCACACCCCTCCCCCCCCTACCCATACCCCCCATCCCTCACCCCCTTCCCTCCCCGCCAACACCACCCCCCTTGCACCACCCCCCATCACCCCCCCCCCACGCTACCCACTCACACCACCCCCCCCCCCCACCCCTTTCCTCCAACCCCCCCCCCACCCACCCACCTACCCCCCACCCACCCCACCACCACACCCGTCCCCCCCATCACACCCCCACCCCCCCCCACCACCCCCCCCCGCCCAACACCTACCCCCCATCCACACACACTCCCCCCCCCACCCCCCCCGCGCCACCCTTCCCACGAACAAACTACCCCCGACCCCCCCCCCCAACCACCCACCCCCCCCCCCACCCCTCCCAACACCCCTCCCGCGCAACCCCCCACCCCCCACCCAACCACCCCAACACACACCTACCCCCCCCGCCTACACCCACCCCACCCCCCAACCGACCACCCCCCCCCCCCCACCCCTCCCCCACCCTCCCCAACCCCACCCCGCGCACACCCAATCCACCCACCTATCCCCAACCAACCCCCCCCCCCCCCCCACATCCCCACCCCCCCTCCCGACCACACCATACCCCACCCCAAGCCCCACCACTCCCTCCCCACACCCACTCTCCAACACTCCCCCCCACCCCCACCACACAGACCCCGCCCCCCCCCCCATACATCCCCCCACTCCCCCCCCCACCACTCCCCCCCACCCCCACCCCCCCCCCCTGCCCACCCCCCTCCACCCCCCCCCTCACCACCTCCCCCCCCCCCGCCCCAGCCCCCCCCCCACCCTCACAACCCACACCCCCGCACCCCCCCCGACCCACCCAAAACCCGACCCCCCCCCCCACCCACCCCACCCCCCCCCACCACCCCCCCCCACCCCCCCCCCCCACCCCCCCCCATACCCCCACCTCCCCCCCCCCCCCCCCACCCCGCCCTCCCATCTCCCACCCCCACCCCAACACGCCCCCACCACCCTCCCCAGCGCACCCCCCGCACCACCCCCTTCAAACCCCCCCCCCCCCCCCCCTACCCTCCACCCCCCCTCCCCCCCCCCCACCTCCCCACCCCTCACTCCCCCCACTCCCCCCCCCCCCCTCCCCCCCTGCCTCCCCCCCCCCACCACCCCCCCCCACCCTCCTCCCCCCCCCTACCACCCCCCCCCGCACCCCCAACCGCCCCTCCTTCCCTCACAGACCCCCACCCCACCACCCACACCACCCCCCCCCCCCCACCCAACCCCCCACCCCCGACCCCCACCCCCCCCCACCCCACCTACTACCACCCCTCCACTCCCTCACTACCCACCGACGCCTCACACCCCACCCGCCCCACACTCACCCCCCCTCACCACACCCCCCCCCCCACCCACAACCGACACCACCCACTCACCCCCCCCCCGCGACCACCCAACCCCCCCCCCTCCCCAAACACTCCCCCCTTCCCCGACCACCCCCCCCTCCGACCAACCCCCTCACCCCCCCACCCACCCCCACCCTATCACCCCCCCCCCCCACCCCCACCCTACCCCCCCCGACACCCCCCCCAAACCACCCCCCCAACATCCCACCCCCACCCTCCCCCCGACCCCCTCCCCCCCCCCCCCCACCCACCCCCTTCCCCCCCACCCTCACCCACCACCACCCCTCCCACCCCACCTTCCACCCCCCCACTACGTCCCCCCCCCCCCCCCCCTCCCACACATCACCCACCCTACCGCCCCCTACCTCTCCCCCCCCCACGACCCCCAACCCACCCCACCTCACACCCCAGCCGCACCATCCCCTCCCACCTCCCCCCCCACACGCCACACACCCCACCCACCCACAAACATCCCACCCGCCCTACCCGCTTCCCCCCCCCCCAACCCCCCCACCCCCCCCCCCACCCCCACACCCTCCCCCCCATCCATCCCATCCACCCCCCACCCCCACCCCACCGCCCCCCCCCACACCCCTCCACTCCCTAACCCCCGACCTCCCCACTCCGACCAACCAACACCCCCCCCCCCCCCACGCCCCCCTCCCTACTCCACACCCCACCAACCACCCCCCCACCACCCACCACCACACCCCCCCCCCCCTCCACCCCACCCCCCCCACCCCCCACCTCACCCCACCTACCACTACCCTCCCCTACCCTCCCCTACACCCCCCCCCACCACCCACCCCGACATCCCCCTCCCCCCCCCCACCTCCCCCCCCCTCCCCCCCCCCCCCCCCACCCCACCCCCACCTCACTGCCCCACCACTCTACCACCCACCCCCCCCCACCCCCAACACCCCACCCCCCCCCACCCCCTCCCCTCCTTTCACCCTACCTCCCCACCCACCCCGCCCCTTCACACCCCACCTCTCACCCCCCGCCCACTCCCACCACCCCCCACCCCCTCACCACCCCCGCCCCCATACCACCTCACCCCCCCCCCCCCCCCTCCACACACACCCCCCCCTCCCCCCCCCCACCCCCCCCTCGTCCCCACCCACCCCCTCCATCCCCCCCACCAACACCCCAGCACCCTCCACCCCCCCCCCCACCACCCCACCCCCCCAATCCCCCCGGCCCCACCAACCCCCCACCCCCCCCCCCCCCCCACGTCCCCGACCGCCAACCCCCTCACAACCCCCGCACGCCCCCCCCCCCCCCCCCCCCCCCACTCACGATCCCACACCTTCCCACCCCCCCCACACACACCACCCTCCGCCCCCCAACCCCCCACCCCACCGCCCCCCCCACCACCCCTCCCGCCCCCCCCACCCCCCACACCGACACCGTCCCCCACCACTGCCTTAATACCCCCCCCACCACAATCACAACTACACGCCCACCCCCCCCGCCCCACCCCCCACCCACCTACCCCCCCCCCCCCCCCCCCCCGCCCCTACACCCGACCCCCTCTCATCACCACTCCCCCCCCCCCCCCCACCCCCCCCCGCCCCCCTCCCCACCCCCCCCCCCCCACAACCCCCCTCCCACCTCCCACCGTCCCCCCCCACCCCTCCACACCCCCCCCAAACACCTCGACCACCCCCCACCCCCCCCTACCCCCCCGTCCTCCCCCTCTCCCCTCACCGCCAACTCCACTCCCCACGCCACCCCCACCAACCCCCCAAAACATGACTTACACCTCTACCGATACCACCTCCCACCGCCCCCACCCCTCCCCCCCTTCCTCCTCCCCCCCCCCCACCCTCCCATTCCCACACTCTACCCCTCCCCCCCCCCCGCTCCGCCCCCCCCACACACCCGCACCCTACCACCACCCCCCCCCCCCACCCCCTCCCCCCTCCCCACCCCCCCACACCCCCCCCCCCCCCCCCCCCCCCACCTCTACCCGCCCAACACCACGCCACCCCCCTCCACCCAACCACACTTCCCCGCCTCTCTCCACCACCACCACCACCCACCACCCCCACACGCCCCACCACTACCCCCCCCCCCACCCACCCGACCCCCCACCCCCCACCCTCCACCCACACTCCCCCCACCACCATCCCCAACCTCATCCTCCTCACCCCATCCTCCCCTTCCCCCCCACCCAACCCCCCCCCACCCATACCTCCCCCAACCCTACACCCCAACCACTAATCCCACATACCCCACCCCCCCTACCCCCACCCCCTTCCCACCCCCCCCCCACCAACACTCGCCCACCCTCCCCCCCATAACCCTACCCGCCCCTTGCCCCCCTCCCCCCACCCGCCCCCCCCCCCCCCCCACCCCCCCACCCACACACAACCTCACCATAACACCATCCCCCCCCCACTCACCCACCCCCACCCCCCCCACCCTCCCACCACCCCACCCCCCCCCCCCCCCCCACCCCCCCCCACCCCCCCCTCCCCCCCCCCCCCCCCCCCCAAACCCCCACCCACCCCCCGACCTCACCCCCCCACCCCCCCCCACTCCCACCCCCCTCCCCCCCACCCTCCCATCCCCACCCCCACCACCCACCCCCCCCCCCCCCCCACCCCCCCCACCCCCCCCCCCCCCACCCACCCCCCCCCCCCCCCCCCCCTCCTCCACGCCAGCTCCCCGCACCCCCCACCCCCACCCCTCAACCCTACCCCCGCACCCCCGCACACCAACCAACCCCCCTCCCCCCCCCCCCCCCACCCCCCCCCCCAAACCCCACCCCCGCCCCCCCCCCACCCCACCCCAGTCCCACACCTTCCCCCCCCTCCCCCCCCCACCCCCCCCCCCCCACCCCACCCCACCACCCCTCCCCGCCCCACCCCCCCCCCCCCCCCCCCCACCCCCCTCCTCCTCGCCCCCCCCCCCCCGCCCCCCTCACCCCCCCCTCCTCCCCCCTCCATCACCATCGACCCCCCACCCGCCCCCCCCACCACCCACCCCCCCACCAACCCCCCCCCCAACCCCACCCCCGCCCCACCCCCACGCTCCCTCCACCCCCCCCCCACTACACCTCCCCCCCTACCCCCCCACCCCAACCGCAACCCTCCCCCCCCCCACCCCTACCCCCCCCTCCCTCCCCCCACACCACAACCCCCCCCCCTACCTACCCCCCTCCACCCGCCCCCACCCCACACACCACACCCCCCCGACTACCCCTCTCCCCACCACACCGACCACTACCAACCCCCCTACCTACAACACGACCACACCACCCCCCCCCCCCTCCGGCCCCCCCCCGACCGACCCCAACCCACCCACCCCACCACCCCCCTCTCTCCCTCCCCCACACTCCCAGCCCCCCGCCCCCTAACCCCCCCCTACACACCCCACCCACCCGCCACCCAACGCCACCCCCGACCCCGTACCCAAACCACCCCCACCCCCCACAACCCCCCATCCTCCCCAACGCCCACAACCGCCCCCACCCCTCCCCCACCACTCCCCCCATCTCCCCCTCCCCACACCCCCCGCCACCTCCACCCCCCGCTCCCCCCACCACCCCCCACCCCCCCAGCACCTACACACCTCCCCCCCACCCCGCCCCCCACCCACCACGTCTCCACCCCAAACGCCACCCACCCCACGCCCCGCCCCACACCACCCCCCACCACGCACCACCTACCCCACATACCACACGACCCCCCCCACCCACCCCCATCCCCCCACCCACACCCCCACCCCCACCCGCGACCCCCTCTACCCCACGTACAAACACCCAAGCACCTCCCCCCACCCCCCCCCCTACCCCGCCTCCCCACCCATCCCCACCCCACCCACCCCCACCCCCCCTCCTCCACCCACCCACATCCCAACCCACACCCTCCCCCCCCCCCACCCACCCCACCCCCCCACACCCCGTCCCCCACCCGCCTCCCCCCCCCCCCCCCCCACACCTCCCCCCCCCCCCACACAACCCACAGCACCCCCAGCCCCCCCCACCCCAGGCCCCCCCCCCACACTACCCGCCCCTACCGCCCCCCCCCTCACCTAACTCCCCCTCACACCCCCACAACCACACCCCCCTACGCCCCCCCCCACACCAACCCGCCTCCCCCCCCCCCCCCATCGACCCCCTCCCCCCACCCCGTCACCACTCCCCCCCACACCCCCACCACACCCCCACAACCCACCGCCAAACCACACCCATAATACGACCCCACCCCACCCCACCCCCAACCCTACCACACTCACCACACACGACAACCACCCTCCTCCCCCCCTACCCCCGCCCACCCCGCCCGCCCCCCTACCCCACCCCCCCTTCCCCCCCCTCCCCCACGCCCCCGACACCACACACAGCCACACCCCCACCCCCACCTGACAACAAAAAAAAAAAAGGGCCAAACTTAAATACTTGCAGGATGAGCCGTAATAGACAGTTTGGGCCTAACAGATTATTCTCATAATAATAAGAGTCGTTGAGATATTTCCACCAAATAACCTATGGATATGGGTTGACCAATTGATCTTACGTGGGATCACATAGTGATTCTACTATAAATTCGCATGGTTTATTCACGATAACTTCAAATTTCTTTAAATTGGTCAAATAATATCTCTACGTTTTCTCTATATAATTGCAATTAACTTTCTCCAGCCTTCATACTTACATACACGATCATATCCCACACGATTACTCACACTTTTAATCATGGCAAATTTGGAATTTTGTGACAAGCACAACATGGTCGCGTTTTTAGAGAAATCTACAGGCAGTGACGGGTTTCATCAAGTCATCGATTTCCTAACTCGAAGTCACATTTGCTATGCACTCACAAAGAAGCCAGATGTTTGTGTCTCCTTTATCAAACAATTTTGGAGGTCTGCTGAAGTTACTACTGCTGATAACGGAGAAGTCAAGATTACTGCTACCATTGATGGTCACTCAATGACTATCACTGAAGCTTCTTTACGACGACATCTCAAGTTGGATGATCAGGATGGTGTTACTTCTATACCCAACTCGGAGATCTTTGAGCAATTGGCGCTTATGGGATATCACACTGACTCAGATAAGTTAACTTTTCAAAAGGGTGCTTTTTCACCTCAATGGAGGTTTCTTATCCACTGTATTCTTCATTGTATTAGCCCAAAGAAGACTGCTTGGGAGCAGTTTAGTAGTAACATTGCCACTGCTGTTATATGTTTAGCTACCAATAGGAAATATAACTTTTCTATGATGATTTTTAAGCATATGGCATCAAATATTTCAAGCCCCCATAAGTTTTTGATGTACCCTAGGTTCATTCAAATATGCCTAGATATGCAGAGACACCAGCTTCAACAACACACAAGAACATATCCTGTTCCATCTCTTAGTATGAAAGTGTTTAACAATATGAAGAGGCCAACAAAGGGTTATTCAGGCCAGGAGGTTGCTTTATTCCCCACTATGCTAGATGTTACTGCACCTTCCACTTCACCTTCTAGAATCACATCCTTACCTTCCCACTCACCTGAACATTCACCTTCCCCTACACCTTCACCTTCACCTAAACCTACCCCTGATCATACCAATGCTGCTGTCACACAACCATCACCTACACAACCATCACCAACACTCCCATCTTCTGGAGCAGAACACCATTTTCCTACACCCCATGACTCACCTCTCCATGCTGTTCACTCACATAGAAGTGATGAGGGTAGCTTGACACTTAAAGAATTGATGAATTTGGTTACCAAACTTTCTGACAAGATTGGAGTATTGGAGGCTGACTTAAAGAAGACAAAGAAAACCTACAGTTCTGCTTATACTAAGCTTATTCTCAGGGTCAAGAAACTAGAGTCTCAAATAAAGATTAGGAAAGCAAGGAGACAAGCTAGGGTTGTTCTTTCAGATGATGAAGACATAGCAGATGATTCTTCCAAACAGGGGAGGAAATTATCTGATGCAGAGGTTCAAGATAAAGCAAGTAATGAAACTGAATCTGTGATTCAAGATGTGACTCCTACAAAAGTAATTCAAGATCAAGAAAGCAGTGAAAAAGGAAGTGCTGAAGTTAGTACTGCTGGAGCAAAACAAGGTACTGCTACTGAAGAAGTTCCAACAGTTAGTACTGCTGAGGTAAATCTTAGTACTGTTGGAGGAACTGTTACCTATACAAGAATGAGTGCAGAGAAAAGGTCAAGACAAGACAAGGGAAAAGCCATAATGATAGAGTCTGAGCCCAAGAAGAAATCTAGGAAAGAGCTTGAACAAGAAAGATTAAGTTTTGCTGAAGCCATCAGACTTGAAGAGCAAATGAATGAGGAACAAAGAGCTCAGATTGCTAGAGATAAAGAAATTGCTAGACAATGGGATGAAGAAGAAAGGCAAAGAGCTATGGCTGAATCAAAGTCTACTAAGAAGATATATTGGAATGATCCTTCAGTCATCAGATATCATACTCTAAAAATGAAGCCAAAGACAGTTGCCCAAGCAAGAAGAAATATGATCAAATACTTGAAGAATCAGAGGAACTACAAGATTAGTGACTTCAAGGGAATGTCTTACAATGACATTAGGCCAATCTTTGAAAAGGTTTGGAATTTTAATCAAAATATTGAGCCTATGGATGCAGAGCATGAAAGTGAAAAGCAAAAGTCTCCTGAAAAGGAAAAGTCTCCTGAAAAGATTGTGGAAGAAGAGGTTGATACACAAGAAGAAATGAAAAAAGTTGTTAAAGAACCTGGAGCAAAGAGAAAGAAGTCTATTCCTAAAAAAAGCACAAGGAAGAGACAAAAGATGGAGGAAGATGCTGAGAAAGAAGAACTCAAAGGATTTTTGGATATAATACCAAGAGAAGAGGTTCCTATAGAGGTCGAATCAATATCTACAAAGTTTCCAATTGTGGATTGGAAGACTTGTGTTTTGACAGAGAATTTCATGTATTATCAAGTATTCAGAGGAGATGGCAGTTCCAAGAACTACAAAGTTTTGAGTGAGATGCTTGAAGACTTTGATAGACTAGATGTAGAGGAATTGTACAGATTAGTCACGGAAATGTATAGTACTTCAAGACCAGAAGGGTATGATCTGATGCTTTGGGGGGATTTACACACTTTGTTTGAGCCTGATGAAGATGATGAGATTTGGAAAGATCAGCATGAATACAATTGTTAAGTTAAGATTATATGATTTTTATGTATTCTACATTTGTTGATGATAAAGGGTTAGAATACATTATGTAGACAGAGAAGAAATACTTTTAAGCCAAGAAATGATTTCCAAGAAGTTAAGAAAAAATAGAGTTAATCAAGAAGTTCACAGGCAATGTGAACTTCTAAGGTTTATAATAATCTCAAGTGCAGAAGTGTAAAGAAATGTTGAAAGAATCATCCAGCAAAGGAAAGAAACTAGAAGATTTTTATTCAGAAGAAAACTTGATGATTTGAAGGACAATCACAAGTTTAGTGGAGGATTGTTAGTAATCAATCTTCACAAGACTTAATATCTTATGCCATAGATACTAATGGATGTTAGTACTCGCCTGTGCCATTAGACAAACTTAGTACTTCCAGTGTTAATTAATACTGCTAGTAGACATCATTAGTACTACATGCGATGGCCAAAGCTTATGAATTGGAGATAAAGATGCATGGAGATTTATTTCGGGATGTTTATATTTGACTGAACAGAACCTAAAATATAGACTGTTATCTATACCTTTGTAAAGGACGGACCTATTATTCAATAAAGAAGGGGATAACCTGGCTTTTTAGGAATGAGGTATAGGATAAGGAGGTGAGCTGGGTATGGTCGGACAGGATTCTATAGAAATTGATAGCTGTTCTATAGGGGGTAACATCAACAGCAGCAGTAGTGAGATACAGAAGCTTCACAGTAGTGGGTTGAGAGAGATTTCTCGAGGTCCCTCACATACTTTTACAAACACAAAGCACAATAACTGAATATACTAATGATCATGTGCAATACAATAATATTGAAGCAGTTCATGCATTGTTTATTATTTGTTTTGGTTATTATTGTTCCATTAACAAACATCTCTAGAGTATCAAAGTGTAGATTCCGCATACACTTTGGTATACATACAAAGTCTCAATCTTTGTTATTTTGGATTCTTTCAAGGTAACAAACACTTTACTACGTAAAGAATCAATCAAGGCGTAGGATCAACACCTCCTGTTGTGGATTTCCTGTCAAGACTAACACCAGCATAGTCACTATTTGAAAAGGCTTCCAAGTTAAATGGTGAATCTCTAGGATACCAACGGCCCAATTTAGGTTGACCTTTCAAGTATCTAAAGATCCTCTTCACATCATGAAGATGTGAGGTTTTCGGTGTAACTTGGAACCTTGCACAAGCACAAACAGCAAAAGTTATGTCTATATAAATGAACATCCACATTATCAACTTCTTCATTCTTGACCAATGCCTTGTTAGGTTCCATAGGAGTGCTTTCTATCTTTACAGTGACATAATCAAACTTTTTCAGAATATCAGCCACATACTTGTCTTGCCTGATGAAGATTCCATCCTCTTTCTGTTGTACTTTCAGACCTAAGAAGAAGTTGAGCTCCCCCATAGAACTCATCTGGAATCTCTTGTGCATCATCTGTTCAAACTCAAGACATAAAGTCTTCTTTGTAGATCCAAAGATGATGTCATCTACATACACTTGCACTAACATGATGTCACTCTGGTCCTTCTTGATGAACAATGTCTTATCAATGGTGCCTCTTCTAAATCCATTTTCTAAAAGGCAGGTAGATAGGGTCTCATACCTGGCTCTAGGAGCTTGATGTAGACCATACAAAGCTTTTTCTACCTTATAGACTTTATTAGGGAAATGTTATCCTTTTAAAACCAGGAGGTGATTGGCAAACATAAACTCCTCTTCAATAGTACGCAAATAAGAAGGCCCTCCTTACATCCATCTAGTACACAATGAATCCCCATATATAATGCCATAGGCCAAAAATAACACTGATTGCTTCTAGGCCTAACAACAAGAGTCAAAAACCTCATCATAATCAATGCCTTCTTCTTGGGTGTAACCTTATGCAACCAGTCTTCCCTTGTTTCTAACAATAATTCCTCTCTCATCTTTCTTGTTTTTGAATACCCATTTTGTCCAAGGCCCCTCTGCCCATTTAGGTAGGAGTCAACCTGTCCTAAACCTTCTAAGTTCAAATTGTAGAAAGTTCCCCTTGCATTGCTTCTGATCCAGCTTTGATCTTTCCAAGAGCTTTGAATCACTTCTTGGGTTCCTTTAGAGAGATAAATCATAGATCAATAGCACAAGATATGAGAACGACCTCTAAAAGAGTCGTTTGAAATACGATACATTAGATTTATTGAAATTGTTTAATACAAAGCACAACGGCTTAAATTGTTCAACATTGAAATAACAAGATTTTAGATCATAACAAATATCCCAAGATGTAATGACTCCAAATCTTTTATGCATGACTCCCCAAAAGAGTATCCCCAATGTATCCTTAGCACCTCGTGCCTCATTGACCTGAGAAAACATGCTTTAAAACGTCAACATAAAGTTGGTGAATTCATAGGTTTATGTAAAATGTAATGTAGGACCGCAAGATTTTCCCCGTGATAATGCAACAGATGCAAACATCACAAAATGTAATTACGTTTCCCTAAGCTCATGACACTGAAGCTCGACATGTTTGAATTGCAATATAAATTGCCAACATTGCCCGTGATGATGTTCTAACCCGCAACATCCTAAATCCGACATGGTATACGTCCGTTGTCCGGTAAACCGGCACAGTGAGCGCTACTCACCCGAACGGGGATGTCAATCCCAAATAGATCTATTTATAACATTCGCGCTCACACAAAGTAATTGACAGTTCATGATAATGGGCTCAGAGGGTTATCGCTACTTAGGCAAACACGTAATCATGTAAAAATGTGCACTTGCGTCCAATCGTAAAACAATGCATGTTTCTCACCCCAAAAGTTGTAAATCATTGATATAGTAAAACATGGGGCTATGAACTCACCTCGGTAAAGGAAGTGAATGAAATATCAAGTGAATGAAAACGTCACGGATATGACCGAATGCAACCTAATTAAATATAGGTCGTATGAGTACTAAGTACTTGAATAACTAATATCACATATAATTCTATATAGTTACATCACCACCTAAAAGTGTTTGTTTAATTTATAAAATTAAACAATTTAATTTGTACTTGTAGAATAAATGTCCATGTATTTGTAATCGTAAAGATAATATACTTGTCCAACAATTTGTTATTTGCCAAAAAAAATACTTGATGTATTATTTACATAATTTCATTATATAAATAATTTAATTATGTGAGAAAATAATATTCATAAGGTTAAAAACGTTTATAATGTCACTTTTAATAAAAACGTCGTATCTTTCTCGTTTTAATCCCGTTTTCATCGTTCTTTACATGTATGGATTCGTATTTGAAAAATCTAATCAAATATTACATTTATTATATTCCTATTTACTGTTATGAACAGTAACAGTAAGTGTAGATTTATAAAAATACTTTTTATAAATTTTAATTGTTGAAATCGTATATTTATTGTATCTTATTCGTTTTAATTTGGTTTTTAGTGATTCTTATGTCCACAGCTTCATAATTAAATTTTTTTTATCATCTAACATAGTCCATGTCCACTGTATGTTTCTGTAAAAAAATTAGTTTTTATAAAATTACTTTTATAAAGTCACTTTTGTTTATTTTATTACATAACATGAAAAAGTCATAACTAGTAATTGTATCTCGTTCGTTTAATTCGTTTTTTTATTGACTTCCTATTCCCAGCTTCGTAATTAAAGCTCAATTTAGACAATTACTCCTAACAGGTAAAATATCGTGAAAAGTAACATATGTTTATAAATTTACTTTTATAAACATACTTTTTAACTTAAACTTGTAAATAACG
The DNA here is from genome assembly GCA_026074375.1 of Tanacetum coccineum. NCBI lineage: Eukaryota > Viridiplantae > Streptophyta > Magnoliopsida > Asterales > Asteraceae > Tanacetum > Tanacetum coccineum. The sequence goes on from BQNB010009958.1 coordinate 41,875, forward strand.
CATCACCTTCATTTTAAATCCGTTTTTCGAATTTCTTACATGTTTGGATTCGTCATGAAAAGTATTATCTTTATAAAATATCTCCCTTAATATATCAGATCTGAAACAATAAATATTTTTATAAAATAACTTTTATAAAAATACTTTTATACATTTAATTATTGTAAACTTAAAAATGTCATATCTCCTTCGTTATTGCTTTGTTTTTCAAGTTTCTTATATGCTTACGATCCTTGTGATAAGTAATAATTAAATAAAATATAAAATATATATGTTTATACAAGAATTCAAACAGTAGGTAAGTAAGTTTGTACATAATTAGTTTTATACACTTGTTTTATATAATTTTTTACTTTATTAAACCATTACAAGCCCTCTAACTTATTAAATAGCATAACTTGATATATCTTAAGTCCTCTATAATATGTCCATCAATATAAGTCCATATTGTCCAAGAAAATTGTCCAACATACCTATTTGTTTAACTAAACTTTATAAGTAAATAAATAACCATAACTTGACAAATAATTATATAAACTTTCCATTGCTTCTAAACCCTTGTTTTAAACATATTAACATATTTAAAACATCATTTTAATCATAAAGAAACTGAGTTCGTGTATAAACTTCATAAAGTAAACCTAGGTGGTGATTAACATATATATCAAGTATATAAACATGTAAATGAATAATGAAGATGTTAAAACTTAAATGGACCTTAGAGATGAGTAGTAGGATGATGAACACAAGCTATAACAAAGCTTAAAACCCAATAATGTAAACTCAAGATCAAACCCTAATGAGAAAATCCTAATTATATTTCTTGTATACTTCTTGTTAAACCACAAACCTAAGCTTCCAATGCACTTGAATAATCTTAGATATACTTAGAATGAATACTTGTATGCTTAAATATGAAAATTATAAGTGAAAGCCCAAATAAAATAAGGTGAGACCGTGGGTTTTATTAGAGGAAATGGAAGAGATTGTGCTTATGAAATTTACTTAGTGGATGAATGTGTATGTCTTCTTACCTAGTACTTGTTTATATAGGAATGTTTAAGTTTAACAACCTTAAACTAACCCTAGTTGAGTAGTGGGGTTAAAGTACACATTGTAAGAGCTCTCCTCCTCCCAATGCACTATGGCCGGCCAAGATTGGTGGAAAGGTACAAGTGACAAGCCAATTTATGGATACATGAGCTTTAAGGTACTTGTGTGTTGTAAGTGTTACTAGGATAAGCATTAAAACTAGTGAGTTTTAAGGTTTCATTATGTTTATATGCTTATAATCTGCCATGAATGACTATATTAAGGATAAAACTGAATAAATTTTGGGTCTCTTTTGGGAGATAAAAGTGGGTAATTTTTAGTATAGATAGGTACCGGTGCTTCCGGACTAAGGCCTACAGCTAATTTTATTCGCGAATCCGGTAAGGCGTTTTACAGTCAACCAACAAAAATAAAAATACGGAAAAAGTTAATAATATATTCCTCATAATCACAATTATACAACCCTTATGCTTCATAAACCGAACACTTTAACTTGTTTTGGTGCCCGTTTAGCATTGGAATGCTTTATTTTTTCGTTTCTTACAGCGCATTTTAACTATAGGATAATAATTAAAAGCGAACACGCGTTTAAAACCTCTAAAAAAAAATATATAATATATTTGAGTCTCATAAATTCTGGACCTGGAAAAATGTGAAAATAGTTACCGTCCTAATCACCAGTTAAAGAGCTTGTCCTCAAGGCTCAAGTTTGCCAAACACACTTGACGAAGGAACGTGTATTAGGTGAAAAGATGCGGAACTTACTTTTGAAATTGGTCATCGATGTTCTCAATGTATGAACTCAGGACCCTCTTCTCAGAGTTTTCCATCGAACCTTGGCAATTGGATACGACTTTCTTTCTTAACTGTTTGACCTCCATCGAGTCCATGATCTTTTTGCCTAAAAACTACGGGTCTCGTTCCACAAAACAGAGCTTCGTCTACTCATCAATATAAAGTTCCTTCCACTTCTGAATGCTAATGGGTCGTGCGGAATCACAGCTCTCAAGTTGGAATATCATGAAATGTATTGTGAATCCATGCTTCAACTCTAGGACGTTCAATCTTGTAAGCAACGAATCCACCTTTTCCAGCAACTTGAGAAGGTCCCAAACATAATCTGAGGGTTTAACCATCCCCCCGTTTGCGCAAAACGAACGACCCCGGATTCCAAGGTGATACTTTACAAGCAGTTAACCCTATCCCCAACAATGACAAATTCCCATCGGCTATACGCTTTAAATTGCGTAACTCTTTTGTCAGTGCCCCATGGGACGGCTTGCATCCTTTCTTTCTGATTTGAATGGCCTTCTCTACGGTTGTCTACTTGAACTATTTTGGACCTGGCGAATTTGAACTTTCCCAACCTCGGGCCCCCACAAACATGATTTAAGCTCAAGTTTGTTTAGATCTTATATCTAGGATAAACAATAACAATGATAACAATTATGCATCGGAATATAATGAAGACAATTGTTATTGAACAAGGTTTTATTATTCATATGTTTCCCTCTTTCCCCAAACACAATCTTGGGGCTACACTAACTAACTATCTAACTATGGTGTACACACACACACACACCTTTTACTATTCGACTCTTATCAGTCGACTCTGCTATATCTAAAACCTATGTCTATGATCTCTTTATATAGGGAGAGATCAATACTTACATAAGAAGATAAGTATAAGACAAATAAATTATTTAAATATTAAACTTGATCCTCTGATATCTTCTATCTTCATAAGGAGATCTTTTGAAATCTTTAAAATCTTCCATCTTTTGAAGAATTCTTCTTTTGCATTTAAGTCCTTTTGTTTCATTCTTTTATTCATTTTGTCTCATCAAATCAAGAATCCCAACAATCTTCCCCTATTTGATGATGACAAAACAAACAAAGTTGTGTACGAACTTCTCCTTAAATAGAGAAGTTGAGATGTAATCATCTCCATGAATGAAACAATCTTCAATGCTTCCCCTTGACTTAAGATCTCCTTGAACATGCCACCACACATAATAAGCTGCAAATCAATAAATCTGTAATCTTCTTCCCCTTTTTGTAATCATCTAATAGGGGTCTTCTTGTAGAAATGCAACTTGGATCATAACAGCTACAAATCATATACCACACTGCCAATCCATCCTTCCAATAACTCAAAGTACATGCCATGACGCATAATAAGTAAAATGACTCTGAGCAGTAGAAACATAAACTAGCAGTAGTAATAAATGACTAGCAGTAGTAACAAAACACTTCCCCTCAAGTGGTTCATGTAGATGGTTAAATATTTAATCAATAAACTTCCCCTAAAACCAATATGTTTACCATCTCTTGAATCTCGAACTCTGTAGGCTCTATGTAGTGATTACTGATAAAGAAAACTGAATATAACGAATTTGATGAAGAAGTAGAATCTCCCAAACTTATGTCTTATGTCTTGCACTATCCACGTGATGTCGAACTCATACTACAGGGAAAAGTATAAGTAGACCGTAACCTCTTGACAAAATCCTCATTTATCCTATAAAATGAGACACTAAGCATAATAACGTAACTCCTTCAAGTGATAGCGAATGTGAGCATTGAGCATCATAAGAAAATTCACACATTCCTAGATTTTGCAAGTCTTTGTCAACATCATATAAGCACGAACAAGTTATCCTTTGACCAGAGGATTTAATAAGAACATGCATCTGTGAAACTCAACTACAACATTAAATTGGTGATAATAAATCGTCTTCGTAATCATTGTTTCAATAAATCTCCAAAACAAGCCATAAAATCAATACGAATAAACTATTGTGAAAAATAGTTCTGTCCGAGATCCAAATCCATCCAAGAAACAAACATGTGTGTCACCCATTATCTGATGAAGCTAGCAGTACTAACTGTCCTTAAATCCCTAGCAGTATTGACTTAATGCTGGTTTTTACACTAGCAGTACAAACACACGAACTAAACCTGACAGTAGTAATACTCTTCTGGCAGTATTAACACATATCCATAATACTGGCAGCATTAATCTTTCAATGAGAGCACTAATCAAAGCTGGCAGTACTAACTTTTTATGCCAGCAGTACAAAGTAGACACGAACAGTATTAACTGCTAACACTAGCAGTACAAAGTATTCAAGAATAGTACAAACTTACTTCCCCTCAAATCAAGCAGAACACCATAGCAGTACTGACCAAATCTGAATACAAGCCCAACAGTACTAACTCGTAATTGGGAAGTATTAAAATACCTTAGCAGTATAAACGCATGTCCTTGTATCTTATGCTGCTTATTCAACCACAAATAATAAACCATCTGCTACTTTTTTTTAAGTATAAAGACGACACTTTAAAGTGTCGCAAACACCCTAAAATCACCAAAATCGCCCATAACTTCCAAAACAGAAAATCATACCTTCTTTTTCCTTCATAGCACGACATCAACAAACCTTGTAGATCCTAGATCAAGAGCCACCAGGCTCTGATACCAATTGTAAAGTCTAAAGAAACGTTTAAGCTCAGATTGTTTATATCTTATATCTAGGATAAATAATAACAATGATAACAATTATGCAGCAAAATATAATGAAGACAATTGTTATTGAACAAGGTTTTATTATTCATATGTTTCCCTCTTTCCCCAAACACAATCTTGGGGCTACACCAACTAACTATCTAACTATGGTGTACACACACACACCTTTTACTATTCGACTCTCATCAGTCGACTCTGCTATATCTAAAACCTATGTCTATGATCTCTTTATATAGGGAGAGATCAAGACTTACATAAGAAGATAAGTATAAGACAAATAAATCATTTAAATATTAAACGTGATCTTCTGATGTCTTCTATCTTCATAAGGAGATCTTTTGAAATCTTCCATCTTTTGAAGAATTCTTCTTTTGCATTTAAGTCCTTTTGTTTCATTCTTTTATTCATTTTGTCTCATCAAATCAAGAATCCCAATAAACTGTTAGCATGGTTAGCTAAACATAACAATGATATTAATAAACTTGTATTGGGAAAGGCTCCTAAAAACCACAAGTTGAGCTCTCCATGGATCCAAAGAGATCTCATAAACTATTGTGCAAGAAACAACTATGATTATCATTAAATACCTTGGTGAATACTATTTTGCGATATTAGCGGATGAATCATCTGATGTATCTCATAAAGAGCAAATGACTTTGTGCTTGAGATATGTTGATGAAAAGGGAGCTGTGGTGGAGAGATTTTTTGGTAGTTTACATGTTAATGATACTACCGCTTTAATTTTGAGAGATGAAATTTATTCTATACTCGTGGAGCATTCATTGAGCCCGTCTAGGATTCGCGGTCAAGGTTATGACGGGGATAGCAATATGAAGGGTGGCATTAATGGTCTTAAAACTTTAATACTAAGAGCATCCACTATGGTAAACCTTTTTAAAGGTTTATAATTGTGTTATGACATTAATTTATAAACCTTTTAATTTTATATACCTATCCCCACTATGTATAAACCTTTTCAAGTTTTATAAACATCTCACATAATTCAAGTGCATTAAATTATGAAAAAGGTCTAATATCCTAGACCTCATCATGCCACATAAGATTGAAATGGATGTTCACTATGGTTTACAAGTTTTTAGACCTCTTCATAATTTTATAAACCTTTTCGTAAACCACCATAATGGAGGCTGTTAATACAAATAATGTCTAAAACGTTATTTATATTTTTCAACCTTTCTACGTTTTAAAGATGACAAACTGTAAAAATGTTTACGATAAAAATAAACGTTTACATGTTATTAATCGTAAACTTCCATTTCTACGCAAATCACTTAAGGTATGTACAAACAAATTAATAAACATGATTAATGATCAAGAAAATATTTTTTTCTTAACCATTACATTTCTACAAAAGCAATTTTACAAAAATAAAAATATACAAAATATATTTATTAATAAAAGAAATGTTTTCTTTAAATATAAAAATTAAAATCTGGTTTTCTCCCCAAAATGGAAGCTTCTACATCAGATTTAACCTTCTCCACTAAAAGACAAAAATGGGAGCGTCAGTCTGGTGGCGGCCCTTTGATAGGCTTGGCGGCCCCTAGATATATCCAGAACCGCCAGGACCGCCACCAGGAGACGTTGGGATTTCCTGTCTATAAATACTGCACTATTCTCAATAGAAAAACACATCTCTTTGCACGAATTTTTTAGTTATCTTTCTCTCTCTAAAAACCTTCTTTCTCTCACTAAATCTCTTGATCACTAACATTGTCTAATATTATTTTAAGTGATCCAATCTCATCTTCTTCATTCTTCCATCAAGTGCAAGAGAAGAATACTCGTATTCGCCAAGAAACGAAGTGTTATAGATTAGTGATTTCTCCTCTCTTCTTCTTAGATCCACATCTCTATTTTGATTATCTTGTGTGATTGTGTAAATCAGATAGTGTATAAATCCGATAGTATATATCTTGTGATTGGGCAGTGTTTGTGAAGTGGTAGATTGGTTCTAGCTAAGATTAGGACTCTACATTTAGCTTAGTGTCGGAAAATAACGTAAGCAACGTGTAAACGGTTTTCTCTGCCTAAAGGGAGCTTGTTGACGTAGTAAAATCTCGATTCGGATACTTGGGGAGTGGAGTAGGGTGCAGAGGAGCTTCGTAGCCAAACCACTATAAGTCTTGGTGTCTTGGTTTGATCGTTCTTTACCTTATCTCTTTATATTGTTCGTGATTCTTATTTATTGTTTGTATAGTTATTACAAGTAGATAGTTATTTTGATTGGTTCATATTGTTGATTGACTGAACACATACTCGAATCTAACAATTTTAGAAGTAAACTTGTAAAACACTAATTAACCTGTAACTATTCAACCCCCTTCTAGTTTCCACAATTGGTATCAGAAGCCAAGGTCACTCAAGATTTTTAAAATATATTGTATTTTAAAGCTTGGATCATTCTATGGATTCTGAAAAATATCTAGAAGGGAAATCTATGCAAAGTCCACCACTTTTAGAAAGCGATAATTTTATCTATTGGAAAAATAGATTCGAAACGTATGTAAAATCAAAATATCTTGATCTTTGACATTACCTACGGCGATTTTCAACCTATTGAATAAAATCCAGAAACCAAATTAGATGAGGTTATCCCTTTTAAAAAACAAAGTGATAATCTTAAAAAGAGGCTTGCGAAAAATAACGAAGCCAGATTGGTTATTTACAATGCCTTGCCAAGAAAAGAATATAAAAGAATTTTCATGTGTAAGACGGCAAAAGAAATTTGGAAAACTTTGTTAATTACCCATCAAGGTAATAACTAAGTCAAGATAGCAAGATTGACCTTTTGGTACAACAATATGAACAATTCGTCATTTCCGAAGACGAATATATAGATAGTGCTTTTGCTAGGTTTAATACTATTATTACTAGTCTAAAAGCTCTTGATGAAGGTTATTCTAGCAAGAACTATGTTAGGAAGTTTCTTAGGGCTCTACATTCTAAATGGAGAGCAAAGGTCACGACAATTAAAGAGTCGAAAGACTTGACATCAATATCTCTTGATGAACACATTAGAAATCTAAAAGTCCATGAGATGATTATCAAGAAAGATTCCGAAATAGTCAAAGCTAAAAGAGAAAGGAGATCTCTTGCTTTAAAGGCTAAAAAGGAATCTAGTGATGAAGAATGTTCGACTTTCGGAAGTGAAGATGAAGAGTACGCCATGGCGGTTAGAGACTTCAAGAAGTTCTTCAAGAGAAGAGGTAGGTTTGTAAGACAACCTAGGAACGACAAAAAGACGTTCCAAAGAAGTCGTGACGACAAGAATGGTAAAAGTGATAGGAAGTGTTTTAGATGCGGTGACCCAAATCATCTTATTGTAAAATGTCCAAAACCATCGAAGGACAAGAACCAAAGAGCATTCATCGGAGGTTCTTAGAGTGATAGCGGTGAAGAAGATGATGAAAAGCCTAAAGACGAAACGTGTCTTGTGGCTCAAGCATCAAATGAAGTATGTTCCGATTCCTCTTACTTTCGCGATGAAAATTCATCAATAGACGATTTTACTTTAGATAATGAATATGATAAACTGTGCAAGATGAGTCTAAAAATAATTACAAAGAACAAATGCCTAAAATCCATCAAAAATAGTTTAGAAAATGAACTTAGTGAACTAAAAGAACAGTTATCTACACTCGAGAAAAACAAGGGAGTTGATCTCGAATGTACAAGATGTCAATTGCTTAAAATCGACAATGAAAAACTTAAAGAGGAAGCTTTTAAGCTAACTCAATTTGAAAAGAGTACACATTGCTTAAATAAAACTAAGCAATCAAAAACCCTCCGGAGATAAATTAGGTTTGGGTTTTAACTTATTTGAAGCATCAATTAGTGGAACTAAGAAAATAAAATTTGTGAAAACTCAAGAAAACACGCCTTCTGGTGGCGGTCCCCTAAAGGGAGGCCCCCATAAAGAACAGACGGCCCTTAAAGCAATTAAGGGACCGCGTGTCTGTTCACCAGAATCTGAAAAATCTGCTTCTTTTCAAAAATCTATTTTGGGTCCTAGAGCAAAACATATAATGGTAAACAATGTTAAAATTCCCGTTGCTAGTGATAATGAGGTTAAACAATTTTATAAACCATCGTTAAAACCCAGAGTTGGATTTTCAAAACCAAACCTTAGATCAAAAACTCCACCACCTAGAAGACTTAATAATTCTTATCCTAGATCTAAGACACCACAACCAAAACGAAATGTTGGTCAACAAAATTGACCTCATGAAACTCCTGTAACTTGGAATAATTTCCAACCTCAAGGTTACATGTCATGGGAAATGTGTCCTTCATTTCCACATCCCAATCAAATGCAACAAATGCATGGGATGTTTAACACTAACAATTTTGGACCTATGAGATATTAAGGACCAAATGTTTGAGTTGTTGCCTTATATAAATAGATATGCTTTGGATTTGATTTGGATGTCGATGAGTGGATAAAAGATAGTTGATGCTCTAAACATATGACGGGCAACTAAAAGCTCTTTTCGACATACAAGGCATACAATAGAGGTAATGTCATCTTTGGTTGCAATCTACGCGGTAACATCATTGGCAAAGGTATGATCTCTCATGGCTCACTTAAAATTGCTAATTTAGAGCATGTAGATAATTTAGGATTCAACTTGCTAAGTGTAGGACAAATATGTGATAGTAAGTGTAAGGTTATATTTTCTAAAAATAATAGTGAAATAGTTAAAGATGGTAAAGTCATAGGTAGGGGTATTAGGAAGAATGGCTTATATGTGATGAAATTAGGAACTAAGCCTGAAGATAAAATTTGTCTTGCAACGATTAATGAAAACTCCACTTTGTAGAATAGGTGTAACACCCCCATTTTGACAAATATAGCAGCGAAAGCTAATCTAGGGTATTACTTCATAGTACAACGGACATAATCATAGAAAATGACTCAAAAGAGACTTTTTGAAAATTTAGTTATCATTCAATATTATATCAGAGTTTTACAAAAGGAGGTCCCAAAATTTATATGAAAACATAAAGTTTGAATGATAACAGTTTTGCCATCTTTAAGTCTGTGCCACTCCTTGCCATAAGTTCCTCAATTACCTGAGATAAACATGCTAAAAAGATCAATACAATGGTTGAGTGAAATTCATAGGTTTATGGTAAACAGTTTGAATACAAGTCATCATAACAGTGGGTTACGTTGTTATACACCCATAAGTGTAATAATTGCAACGAGTAAAATTATTATGGAAAACAATATTATTGCCCTAAGCTCATGACATTAATACGTTAACATAGAAATCACCTTAGTGACATTAGTGAGGAACAAATGTCCTCTTGGAATGGTAATGATATGTGTGAAAACATATATCCGTTTTATATCAAAAATGGCCCTAAAAAGACAAAATTGTGCTTAAAATGCTTGTATATCGCTTGTTTTGTCTTTGTGATTGTGTAGGTACGGATAATGCAAATATCACAAGAAAACGGTCAAAACCAGACAAACACGGACACGGGAACATAAAAGAGTGCACAAGAGCCGAAAGTTTGCTATCAAAGGTCAAAAGTCAACTCAAGTCAACCTTTGGTCAACCAAAGTCAACTCACTAAATGACAAAACTTAAATTTCCCAAAACAGTCCCTCAAAGTTAAATCAAATCACAAAATAAACCCTTAAACCCTAACACCGTTATCTTTTTATTAATAAAAGATAACGGTCGTTATCTTTTTATAAAACAAAAACCAATCCCTCTAACTTTGCTTGAGCCCAAAACAAACACCCATGGCTTATTTTTCTTGAAATAAGCCCAAAGTCAAACAAATAAGCCCGGGTCAATCAAATCAAACGAACCCTTATAGAAAAATTACGCGGGAAATTTTGTTACCACTATTCATCTCCTTCCCCGTTTTACCTAGAGTCAAAATTAAAGGGAAAATTAAAATTGGTGATGTGGCAGCATAATTCAAGTACCAAGCTATGATGTGGCAAAAGAAAACGTCATTGAGGGGCTCTCATTGGTGGTAACCCACAAAGAGTGACACACGTTTATGAAAAGAAACACACGGGAAATGGATTTTTGTGCTAAAATGAGTGCAAAAGAAGCACATATAATGAAATTAAAATAATAGAAAAAAAAAAAATAAAATTTAAAAAAAAAAAATAAAAAATTAAAAAATAAAAATTCTAAAATGAGTGCAAAAGAAGCACATAAGGTCTGACACACGGATTTTTGTGATTAAGATTCCTTCATTTGCGTTTGTTGATCGTGATTTGAAGACCCTTTCGCTTTCGAAAGTTTTGTTTTTGTTAAACAATCAAAAATACAAAAAAATTATAAAATATAAAAAGTAAAAAATATTTTTCTTTTCTTTTATTAGTATAATTATCATATAAAAATATTAAAAAAATCAAAAATAAAAAAAATTGTCCATAAAAAATAAAATAAACAAAGTTGGTAAAAGAACACCAACAAATAATATCTTCAATTGAGGTATTATCCATTAGTAAGTTCCCGAACCAAAGATTTAAAAACTTGCTATTTGTGTCACTTACGAAATACGACTCACCTTAAAAAGTAAAAATTTTAAGAGCTACCGTGAAGTAAGTTTGATTATTTGGTTCAAGTTGTCTATCTCGTTATCCGTTAAAATAGATTGTTAAAAAAAGTTAAAAAAAATTATAAATTTTCTTTTTCTATTTTGTGCATGCGCACTCGTTCTCAAACCCGCAACTGTAACCGTCAACAACAAGCCCCACCGGCTGTTGTAGAACCATTTAATTTAGAAGAACCTTTTGATAATCCTCCCCTAGTTCCAATGGCCGATAACCGGACTATGGCGGAATTGCTCCAAGCACCCACCGAGGGGTACGAGGATGCAATCGTAATTCCCGAAATCAATGCTAACTTTGAGTTAAAGCATGGTTTGATCAATCTTGTTCAAAACAAGCAGTTTTTCGGACATGATAAAGAGGATCCACATGCTCACATCCGTTATTTCAACAAGATCACCTCAACGATGAGATTCCCGGACGTCCCGAGCACGTCAATTAAGCTTATGCTTTTCCCATTTTCTCTCGAAGGTTCAGCCCGGATTTGGCTAGAGAAAGAACCTCCTCGATCAATTTTGACATGGGATGATCTTGTTTCAAAATTCATTAATCAATTCTTTCCTCCTTCAAAAACGACAAATCTTCGAAACGAAATCATAAGATTTCAACAAAGATTTGACGAGTCGTTTTACGAGGCTTGGGATCGATTTAATGATCTTCTTTGAGCATGCCCACATCACGGATTTTCATAACTACATCAACTAGATACGTTTTACAATGCCTTAAATGCTAATGATCAAGATTCATTGAACTCCGCTGCGGGTGGAAACTTTTTAGATAAGATGCCTAGTGAATGCTTGAAAATTATCGAGAGTAAATCCAAGGTTCATAATTCATGAAACAAGGCAGTAGTTGCCAAAGTGAGTTCGAGTTCATCTACCCCCGGAATTTCACCCGATGTTGTTGCTTTTACAACTGAAGTTTCTGAACTTAAGAATACGATGAAGACTATGCTTATCGACAAGCAAAAAGCCCAAGCTCCCGTGCCCGTAAAAATGGTCGAGCAAAGTTATGTAACTTGTGGAGGTGCTCATTCTTATAGAAATTATCCCGCCATCGATGGCAATGTTTATCGAGACAACATTCAAGAGTACGTTTCGCAAGCTGCTGCAGCTAATTTCAATCAAGGAAATACCAATTCTAGACCTCCGATGGTTGCAAACCAAATCTGACCTCCTGGTTTTCCTCCGATTCAAAACAATCAAAACCGTTTCAATCAGAATCAAGGAAATAATTTCAACCAAAATCGGGGAACCAATTTCAATCAAAACCATGGAAATAACTTCTACCAAGGACAAGTTTACCAACCTCCGACTAGTCAACCACCGGTTTACCAAGCTCACCCTTATCAAGCTCCTGCTCCGCAAATGCAAGGTGTTTCAAATACCGATTTTGAGAATTATGTCAAGGCTAATGATGCAGTACTAAGGATGTAGGTTCCATGATCATTCATACAAACCTTTAACAACGAAGTGTAGAATCAAGAAGCAGAAAATTAAAACTTTATTGATGATTGAAAGAGAAAAACAAAACCTTTTGGTGGCTAGAAACCCTCACAATAATGACTAGCTAATTTTCTCTCTAAAAATGTCTAACCCTAATTTTTGACTAAACTAGGAGTATTTATACTAATAAAAAGATTAGCCTAGGAGGCTTTTGAGCTTTGATGGGCTTTTTCATTAATGGCCCGTTTACATAATATTACATGTTTAAACGAACTAGACTTTTGTCTTGTATCTTTGAGTGACCGAAGCTTCTTTGTTCGGGTCCATTTATGTGATCCTAACAATCTCCCCCTAGATGAGGTCATGAGAAGTTCACTCGACCTTGTCTCTTTTGTCTCTTTAGTTCGTTGTTGAAGGGGGGTACTTCACTTGTTGTGCTTTGGTAATTCAATCTTTACACCTGTTCATGATCTTCAGACTTTCGATGTGTGACCTTGATCTTGATCTTTGACTTGTTTAAGCTTTACTTCTTCTAAATTTACTTTGTTGATCTTCTTTAACGTTGACTTGCCATATGCTGATCTTTAGTCTCACATACTCATATCTGTTGGAATCTGGAAAGCTTTGATGATGTATCTTCTTCTAATCTCCATAACGTTTAGCATTTGAAGAAGACATTGATTTTCAGAGTTTGTGCGGAAGCTTTGTATGTAAACTTTCTTGATTTCTTCAGATATGTGAGTAAGGATATGAGCATGTCTTTCATCGGATACTTTGAGTCGTCATTCGCTATGATAGAATATTTAGTTCACCATAAAGATTTTGTTATTGTAAAATCCACTTAATGTGTTCTAGAAAAAATTTTGTGAACACACAAAGGTTTTTATATTTTTGATGGACCGAGTATAGACGATACTCAATCTGGTCGGTTACATTAACCTCTGATTCCGTGAGGATCAATGATTACAGTATAATACTGCACCTGTGATCAGATAGATTCATTCAAAGAACCTTCTTAACAGGTTTTCCGGCACGTGACAAGCTAGTTCCTCTAATACCTAAGTATCAGATTCCCTAATGTTCGCGTTCTCTAGACCAGAAGTCTGAAGACTACACACTTAAGTATTTCTACTAATAGATGGTAAAGAGGAGTCAGTACGTTACATATCTGCTGACTTATACGCGTTAATTCCTTTTCAGCGTTTTACTTCTTAATACCAATAAGTACCGTAGAAGGCCTTTGGCAAAAAAATGATTTGAAAAAACATTCGACTTGCTTATGAAAATTTGTTTGGGGCACCCTCGAAAGTTTAAATAGAATGTTCTTGATGATGTTTTGAAATATATCACAAAAGATATGAAGTGCCATGGGAAATTCCAAACTTGTACACTGACATTTATGGAAATCCACTTCACTAAGTGGGCGCAGTCCGAAGGACCAGGCATGGCATTCATACGAATTCCCTGGTGGTACAACAAAAAAAAAAAATAAAACATCTCTTTCCTCAGCATTCCATAAGATCACTTTCACGAACATGAAACAAAAGATTCTTTGTTATTTATCAAGATACGTGTGTATAACACAAACTTTTGGTACCTTGACATTTTTGATCATATTAACACTTATGCTCCCCCTACACATGTGCGTCGATAATCGAAAGATGTTTAGCACATGCATGGATAGGACTTAGCATTTTAGAATCATCGAATTCATTAATTATTCCGTTTTACATGTTTAAGGTCACATCTTCTCCCCGATCAAAACGTATGAACTTGTGAATGTTTTTGATCTTGAATGGACATAAAATGTATCAATCTCCCCTCCAAAGTATGAGGATGAGGTGAAATAGCACAAATATCAAGTGAGCAATTGAAACAAGACCTTTAGAATACCCAGACAGGAAATGATACTGCAATCTGTCTTGAACTTGTAAGCGGTTGGTCGTGTCAATCTTTCAGCAATAGAATCAGCAACAGTACGTCCATTTTTGACTTTACAACAATTGTGAGAAATACATTGATTCTCCCCTTCAAAACAATGGACCCGTTTCAATGTTTGATTATGGTTAACCCCGAAACATGTTTGATAAACAAGTTGTTTATGAGAAAAGGTTCGGGGCTTAGACAACTTCTTGTCTGTAAGAAGTAATGCACTGAAACGTACACTAAATCTCTGGGTTAAGACCGGGTTACAGTCTGAAATAACTGCAAGCCATTTATCAAAAAAAAATTATTTTTTTTTTAAATATACACAATAATACAATATGAAACACTTGGTTACCCGGAGACAGCTCATCTGTAGTTCTGCTGAGTCTCTGGTGACATTTGTTTACTCCAGGGTGGAGTAGTGTTGTGAAGCGCTCTCTCGGTAATGCCTTCGTAAAAATGTCAGCCAGTTGGTATTTTGTCTCCACGAAATACAACTCAACAACTTTCCTTTCAACCTGCTCTTTGATAAAGTGGTGACGTATATCAATGTGCTTGGAGCGCGAGTGTTGGAAACACTATTACAGCATAGATCAATAGCACTTGATGTCACATACATCGGGATCTGTTTTATTAAACGCAAATTCATAGTTCTCAAGTTGAGAACGCATCCAGAGGATTTGAGCCTACAGCATCCTGATAGGGCGATGTATTCAGCTTCTGTAGTGGAGATGGCAGTACTTTTCTGCTTTTTGGATGACCAGTAACAAGTCGATGGGCAAGAAATTGAGCTGAACAGAAGTCCTTCTCCCGTGTGTCATGACATACTTGCATAGTCAGCATCTGCAAAAACGCTTTTAGTTCAAATCGGAGTCCTTCGGATACAACAGACCTATGTGAATGGTTCCTTTAGGTATCGATAGATCCGCTTTTATAGCAGTTAGGTGCATTTCAGTAGGCTTAGCCTGATATCGTGCACACATTACATAACAGCATATACTATGTCGGTCTAGATGCACTATGATACATAAGGGAGCCACCATACCAACGAAATCGTGGTGGATCAATTAGCTTCCTCCCTTATCTTCATCAAGGTTGGGGACGCTCGCCATTGGAGTGTCAAGTGGTGTGCAGGATCAAAAACCAACTTTTTCAAGATTTCCTGAGCAATTTGGATTGGTTGATAAACGATGCCTTGGGTTTTTGAGAACTTGTATCCTAAAAAAGAATGACATTGTCCCATCATCGACATCTTGAAAGTTGAGTTCATTTCAAAAGCAAATAATTTGCAGGCTTTGGGGTTAGTAGAGGCAAAGATAATATCATCTACATATATTTGTACCAGTAGAAGATGTTTGCCTGCTTTTCTCGTGAAGAGTGTAGGATCGACCACGCCTTTTGTAAATCCTGACTTGATTAGAAACGCTGATAGCTTGTCATACCACGCACGTGGAGCTTGTTTAAGCCCATAGAGAGCTTTCTTGAGACGGTACACATGCGATGGATGCTCTGGATCTACAAATCCTTCTGGTTGACTAACATAGACAACTTCATTCAGTTCGCCGTTGAGGAAGGCGGTTTTCACGTCCATCTGGAAGATGACCATGTTCATACTTGCTGCGTGAGCAATGAAGAGTCTGATCGCTTCTAATCTAGCAACCGGAGCAAATGATTCCTCAAAATCAATACCAGCTTCCTGACGATATCCTTTCGCCACTAACCGAGCTTTGTTCTTCAAGACGTCTCCATATTCATCCAACTTAATTTTGAAAATCCATTTGAGCGGGATGATAAGAATATTATCTGGACAGGGTACAAGTATCCATACATCGAGACGTTCAAACTCATGAATTTCTTCCTGCATAGCCTCAATCCAGCACGAGTGCTCTAAGGCTTGCTTGTAAGTCTTTGGTTCAACATGAGTTAAGAATTCATTGAAGAAGCACCACATTGCGTCGGTTTCGAGCTGTTTCCTGGTAGAGACGGGTCGGTCTTTATCCCCAATAATGTTTTCAAGCGGATGTGCTTGAGTCCATTTTTGCACATGAGGTAATTGGTTGTTGGGAGTAACATCGATGTTGACAGAGTTGGAATGAGATGCTTCTGAATCGGTTTCAGGAGCATTATGGGTGTCAAACACATTACTGTCAACATGATCGAACAGTGTTTCATCATCAGAATCACTAGTGTCTGGTAGAGGTATTTGATGAGGTAAGAGGCTTTCAGTAACTGCAGGACCGCCTTCTGAGATAACTGTTGTGGAAGGTGAACCATTGGCATTCTCGGGTGTCGGGGCAGCAGGAACATTAACCGGAGTTATCGGAACAACCGGAGGTATCGGAACAACCTCATCATCATCAAACCATTGAAACAAATCGTCTACCTGTTTCTTTGTAGGAGGGACACTAGGTGGTTCTGGGTCTTTTACAAGTGCAGAACGGCTGCGTCCTGACTGTAAAGCAGTAAGTTCGAGTTCTGTACTGTTTTGCACAGAAGTCATTTGTTGAGGAGCGAGGCCTGAACTGGTTTGAACAGACGTCAATCCTTCGGTAAGTTCATCGAAGGCAACATGAACGGTTTCCTGAATCTTACGCGTTCGTTTGTTGTAGATTCGGTACGCCTTCTTGGTGGGTGCATAGCCAACAAAGATACCTATATCTGCTTTCGCCTTGAGTTTACCAACGTCATCGTAGTCATTGGTAGGATAGCACAGAGATCCAAATACTCGGAAGTATTGTAGATTAGGTTTCTTTCCCTTCAGCAGTTCATAATAGGTCTTTCCGTGAAGCGTGTGTACAAGAGATCGATTAAGAGTATAACACGCAGTGGCTACAGCTTCAGCCCATAGGAACAGTGGAGCTTTCGCAAAGATGAGCATAGTACGAGCAGCTTCCATAAGAGTTCGGTTCCGTCTTTCGACAACGCCGTTCTGTTGTGGAGACCGAGGTACGCTCGTTTCATGAGAAATACCAACACTCTCAAACCATCCGTCGAGTGTCTTATTCACAAACTCCGTTCCATTATCTGTTCTGACGAAGCGAACAGTTGCATTAAGGGCTCGTTGAGTCTTCACAATAAACTTCTCAATCACTTGAGGAGTTTCATCCTTTGTTCGAAGAAATCTTACCCATCCAAATCTGGTGTAATCATCCACTATCACCAAAACATACTTCTTTCCGTTGATACTTTCCGTTCTCATTGGTCCGCAGAGGTCCATATGTAGTGTATGGAGAACTTCAGTATTGGTGTTTTCCGCCTTTAGTGGATGTGATGCTTTCTTGCTTTTACCTAGCTGACAAGATGGACACAAATGGTCTTTGTCATATTTCAGCATGGGTAAACCTCTGACTAGATTATTTCGAGCCAATTCGTTCAAGGTCCCGAAATTAAGATGATTCAACCGACGATGCCATAACCATGACTTCGTTGAAGAGGCTTTTGTAAGCAAGCAAACTGGTGAAGCTGACATCATATCATTCAGTGAGATGGAGTATAGGTTGGTAGTCCGTGAACCTTTGAGGAGATCCACCATATCTGAGTTGCGAATGTAACAGGAGTGCTGTCGGAATGCAACTTCTAAACCTCCATCACAAAACTGTCCTACAGAGAATAGGTTGTGCTTGAGTCCTTCAACATAATAGACTCGAGAGATGATAGTGTCGCCCAGTTTATAATCACCATAGCCAACGATTGCTGCATATTCATCGTTGCCAAATCTCACAGTACCAATAAACTTTTCCACAAAGTTTATAAGCCGCGCACGATCACCGGTCATATGTCTTGAGCATCCTGAATCCAGATACCATAGAACAATTTGTACTGCCTGCAATAACACAAACATTTACGGTGATAGGATGCCCTGAAGGGTTCCGGTTAGTTAGCAATCAAAAATACCAGAGATCCCTTTGGAACCTGCCTGTCGATCACTAAGTTTATGGTCAGTAAACCTAGAGACCATAGTTATTTGGGGGCTAGAACTAGCACTCGGGGGTAGTTCTATTGGCATATCAGTAGGTTCCATGATCCTAGTTAAAGGATACTTCTCAAATAATGAGAAATGCCTTCCAGTGGGCTTCCACCGACTGAGGCTTGCTATTAGCATCAAATTTGCTAATTGGTTTCCAGAACTCTCTTAATTGGGTTTCCCACATTCTTAATGGGTGTATCATTCTTTCTTGGGTTGGCGGTCTTAAGACGCATAGTTCTGGTGGGTTTAAACATGCAACAGATCATCACACATAACCAAACAATCATTATGAATAGCAAAAACCAAAGATTTGTACATGCACCACAAACATGGTTCAGAATTTGAAACAGAAACAGAATGTTAACAAGCTAATTTAGAATCAACATATTCCTTTAAAGTCATAGTCCTATGGGGTGCTTCATACTCTCCCTCGCATTCGCACGTCTTAGTAGCCGTCAAAGAACTATGATTACCGAGGGGGTCTCTTAGGCACATTTTTTGAGCTAGCTCCAAAAGTGGGTTTTAACTCCTGTAAACAGAGGTCACACACACTTTAGTTTACTTATTAGGATGCACATACTGGTTTTATTGAGTTGGTTTGAGTGAGGTCAGGGGGGTTTACTAAAAGGTTACTTGCTTCTTCTTAGGTAACGGGTTTTTTGACCATTTAGCACGTTTTGGTGTGGAATAATACTTAGAACCTAAGTTGTACATTCCAGGAGCAAGCACTTTGGGTGTCCTCAGAGGTTGAGGGAGGTCCACTACTTGTTTTTAAAACCAGTCATTGGGCTTGCAGCTGTGTATGTTGTTTAGTTAAAGCACTAACTTTATTCGTGTACACAGGACTGAGTGAGTATTCGACATTGACAGTTCATCATACCTTAAGGGCCATCATAGCTGAATCCTAAGGAGTAATCGTATCTTTCAACAGAATTCTGTCAGTTTCTAATGCCAGTTTGTTCACAACTACCGCAGTAGGAACCTACATTCAACACCTTCATGATGTTGATCTACAGCTAAATTCCTATAGGGTCCATCTTTCCCTTGAAGGTCTTTTTTCTTAACATGTTAATTTCAAAATTCAATTGGAGCACTAGAATGTCTATGCACTGTTATAGTTGTGAAATTTAAGATTGTAATCAATATGGGTCTTTTTCAAGTAAATGAGAGTTACGTTTCTCCCACAATTCAATGACCAATCTTTTGTTTTTTAAACGCAGCTTTCAAGTTCAAGAACTTTATTGTTCCCTATCGCATGCAGATCTAAATCTCGCAAAGGCAATTCGAACTAGGGGGCACACTAATATCGGCAAGTAAGCAACAGAGAGCAATATCTTTTTCTAAACATTCCAGCAATTAAGATCATTTTTTATTAAAAGAATTTTACTCTCTTATGGTCATGTTCTTGTATCAAGAACACATCGTTCATACGTCCCGCATCCAGTCATTCAAAAAATCTTTCATATTCCCTTTTACCTTCATTTGAAAATGTTCATTACAGCTGGGATATGTTTTTTGAAATGGTCTAAAATGTACCAGTTGTTGTTCCAAAACAAACTGTTTTTTGTCATAATCATAACAAACATTCAGAGAACATAGTCCTAAGTTTTTGTGTTGTTTTCTCTTCCTTTTATGATACCTTCAAATTGAGAAAAAAACACATTTAACTTTTTGAAGATTGGCCAGATACTTGACCTGGAGGTGGAAGCTTTTATGAACAAAAGGAGTAGCAGGTGAGCTGGTTTAGAGCTTGACTACAATTTTGTTGGCAAAAGCCAATCACAACCGATCTCCAGATAGTTTCCGTCTCTGAGGAACGAACGAAAGGAGGCATTAAGCTTGTCATAGAAGTCGTTTGCGGGTCTAACATGTCCTGGTTTTTCATTCATCTTTTTCATGCTAACCACTTGGTGTACCAAGACATCTTCACTATCCCATATGCTAACAGGATGGTGGGCGGGATGCAAAAGGGGTATCTTAGCATCGACAAGACATGGACTCGCTTGGGCTATATAAACCAAGACCTGGTTACGGGTACCTAGGAGGTCCCTTGTGCAAGTCACGTTTGCGGCTTTAGTTTTCGTAGAAAGCATAGGAATATTTGTGTTGGCATGTTAAAAATCTTGCACCATATCTCTGCAACTTTGTTACATTCTTTAAACAAAACTATTTCATCTTATAGAACGATCAGCTAGTTCCTTTTTCTCAGATAAAATTATTTTCCTTTTCAGATTGTAAAAATGCAAATGATTTTTCTTTTCCTAAAAGAAGTGTATTTAACAAATCGGTTTCTTGCACAATTCAGCGTTACGCTTATTAACGCTTAAATCACTAGGCTTGTTCCTGTCTAACTTTGTTTTCAGAGATCAAGTGTACCTTTAGGGGGTATCGAGACGACATATTTCTTGCTTGCATTGAAGAAGCTCATTGTTTTAAGGTCTCAATTTCCAAACATTTTTCCTTGGTTAACCTTAACATGTGTTCGCTAGATTGGGTTGCAGTCATTAAGATGGCAATCATAGATACTTTATCAGATTGTCAGCAGATACCATCAGATGGGAACATTTTAGGCTTCGGGTCAAGTTGGCCCATAGAAAGGCGACAGCAGCATTGGGGCCTTCATCCACGTCGGAGTCATATGCATCCTCATGATTGGCTTTAAACATTTTTGGTTTTGTAGTCAGTGCTCTGAAGTATCATAAGGTGCGGTGCAATTCCACCTCAGCGAGGAATGCTTTCATGCTTCAGCATCATAACACAATCTCCTTTCTCTATAGCTTACCTCCGTAAAGCTTTATCTATTGAAGTACGAGAGTCCATCTTTCGCCTGTGGTTTTATTTTATGTTTTTTGTCTTTACACTAACTGCCAGCAACATTCCCTTGCGCCTCTGCAGTTGTAACATATCAACCTTCTGCCTCGAGTACATGTATTACCATTATAACCTGGAGCCTTTCCTCTGAACAGGTTCAGTAACAATCGTTACCATCATGCACCGTAGCATGAGTCCTTGAGTTAGAGGAAAGTCCAGCTGGTTTTTGTGGGTGGTAAACTGCTTTTGGGAAACCACTTAAGAGATTAGCAATCTGAGTCATATGGCCATCAAAGAGTCATTTCGGAGACTGAGGCAGTAGGTTGAGACTAGGAGTTGAGTGATGAAAGAGCAGGTGCAGAGTGGTGTAAGCAACGATAGGGCCAGTGGATCAACCATACTTGTAGACTGCTCCTGTTTCTGAGAGTCTTTTTGGCATAGGCTCTAGGGCTTTAGAGATAAGTATAGATTCTGACAGAAGGTGTGTGGTGAGATTTCCATGTTCTGTTTGACATTAGTCACATACTTCACCCCATTAGGACGGAAGGTTGTTGACAAACTTGGTGTTCATCTATGAGTTGGAATGTTTAGCTGAGTAAGTCTCATGTCATTCACAGCTGAAATGCACAAAAGTAGTCATGAATTGAATTCGTTCCAATAGCACGAAAGCGTCTCGTAACCATCAAACAGATCTTACCTTCCTTTGTTGAGAGAGTCCTACTGATCCTTGCATAAGCAACTCCAAACATTACCCAAATCTCCGTTGCAAGTGCCTTCTTTGATTTAGTTGTTTAAGATGAGTCCTGGATGACCTTGACTAAGAAAGATTTCAGCTTGAGTATTCAGCCTCCAAGTTTTATTTCCTCTTTATTGAAGTCAAATCAAGTTTTCTTGCCTCGGTGCGGGCACAACAGTAGAATCAGTAGGTGGAGGAATCAGCAGTGATCAGAAGGTGAGTGTAGGCTATTCTGGATGGATTTCCATACAGCTTGCCATTGGTTTCTGCCTCGAATGAACCTGTGTATACGAATCTTCCAAGATCGAAAGTCACTCTCAATCAAACATAGGTGAACGATATCGGTACCTCTTGCATTGTGTGTCTTATTCATTTGGATCCTCCCATTTAATTTAAGTATGCAATGAACGGATCGCAAGTGATTGTTGATTTGTTGATTTGTGGTTATGTTTTTTGCTGTGTTTTATGATTATATTGGTTTTTTTTCTCAAGGAAAACTAGTTCGTTTTCAAATACCTTTGCTCGGACGGTACCTCAAAGGTATTAGCTTAGTTCGACCAAAATACTTTGCTTGTTCGATCCCTCAAGGTATGTGCTATTCGAATCCACTTGTTCGGGTGATAAAGGAAGTCACTGGTCGATTGTCCTTGGTGTTTGCTATCGTTTCGATTGTTCAAAGTAAAACACTCGTTCGGATTTTCCCAGTGATCTCACTCGATCGGATCCTTGAGATATCGAGCTCGTCTGTTCCACACTAGATTGTATCAGTTCGGTTCAAAAAAAACTTTGCTCCGTCGGTAAAGTCGCTCAAGTATAAATGGTTCGGTCCAAACTTGAAAGTCCACTATTTTCGGGTTTCACAAGGAGTTTGCTTGTTCGGATTGTTCTTGTTCGTCCTTTCGTTCTTGGCTTGTTCGAGCTCTCTTGTTCGAATTGTCCTTGTTCGAATCTCTTGTGCGTATTGTCTTGTTCGACCCCTTCTTGTTTTCACATCGTTCGCCTCAACACAAGGTTCGCTCGTATCGGCTTCCACTTCTGAAAGTTGGCTTGTTCGAATATCCTCGTGTTCATAGTCTTCACCACTGCTTCACCGATCGATTGTCAAATCCTTTTGCTCGTTCGGTGGACACAAAAACACGAACAACCTTAAATCTCCAAGAAATCGCTACAAAATATATGATTAGCTCGAACAAGTAATGATTACACGATCCAAGACCACGAATTCGATCAAGACGCTTGTTTTTCCCTTCTTTTTATTTAATATTCGAACCTCAAACAAGAAAAAAATCGACTCTCTTTTCTTTTTGTTTAATTAACTCGAATCAAAAGAGAAAAAAAATCACTAGATGTTTGATTACTTACGAGATGGTTTTGATGATATCAAATTAAACACAAACCATCTATGAATCAAAAATCAAAACAAACAATTAATCAAAGAAAAAAATTCCGAAACCCCCTTTTTTTTTAATTTTCGAGAATTAAAAGAAAAAAAACACAAAACCAAATCAATTCATCAATCTTGTAGGCTCTTGATACCAATTGTAGGTTCCATGATCATTCATACAAACCTTAACAATGATGTGTAGAATCAAGATGCAGGAAAATAAAGACTTTATTGATGATTGAAAGAAAACCTTTTGGTGGCTAGAAACCCTAACAACAATATAATGACTAGCTATAATGTCTAACCTAATTTTGACTAAACTAGGTGTATTTATACTAACAAGGTTCTGCCCATTCTAGGCTTTTGTTGGGCTTTTCAGGCTTTTTCTTTGTCAGCCCAATTACATTAATAAACATTAATTAATTAACCAACTAACGAGCTAGACTTTTGTCTTGTATCTTCGAGTGACCGAAGCTTCTTTGTTCGGGTCCATTTATGTGATCCTAACATCTTCCTTTTCTTATTTTCTAGTTATAAATAATTTTCGAAAATTGCAAAACCAGCCCTTGTAGTTGCTATAAAAGGAAATGGGCTAAAGTTTTGGGCTTATGAATCCGGGCAAGGCCCATTTGGGGTATTTCAGGCCCAATAAGGTTTTAAGGGCTCCCAATAAGGGATCGGGGGGCTATTTTTGGACTTAGTGAAACTTGGAGGGGTGAAAATGGAATATTTTTTGCTTTGCAGACGTTTAATATAACCATGTAAGTTTCACATGGATTTGACTGAGGCTTGACTTTCTTGCTTTGCTTTGTACTCTTCTGATCTCCTGTCCGTGCTTTGCTTGTTTTTGACGGTTTTCATGTGATTTTTGATACATCCGTACCTGCACACACAAAACACAAATACAAGCACATTTTTGCCATTTTTGGTCTGTTTTGGGTTTTTTTGGGTTATTTTAAACATAAATGAATATGTGTATTTTACACTTATCACAAGGCTAAAAATATAGTTTCAACAACTAGATGCTTAGAACTACTTCACATGGATTTGTTTGTCCCCATCCGCCATAAGTACGAAGTTATGGAGGGGAATCGTTATACCTTAGTAAATCGTAGATGACTATTCCCTCGCTTCACATTACTAGATTTTTATTAGCATATAAAACCAAAGCCTTCGAAAATTTTCAAAATATTTAGCAAAATAGATCCAAACAATTAGGATGTTCCATGGTATCAATTAGAACGGATCATGGTCGGAATTTGAATAATGAACAAACAATGCAGAAACTAATGTAATTTTTTCCGCTCCTCGTACTCCACAATCAAATGGGGTAGTAGAAAGAAAAAATCGCACTCTACAGCAAAGAGGTAAGAACCATGTAAACGAATATTCTTATCTTAAAAATTTTGGTTTAAAGCGTAATACTCAACCTATATAATTAATAGAGTTTCCAGTAGACGGTATCGTAGGAAACTCCATCGGAGTTTAATTAAGAGGTAGAAACAACCGTAACTAATTTAGATATTTCGAAAGTAAATGTTTTATCTTAATACTAAAAAAATTACTCACCAAGTTCGACCCAAAGTCATACGAAGGTGTCTTCCTAGGATATTCGCAAAATAGTAAAGCTTACATAATACTTAACAAATAAACAATGAAAGTTGAAGAGTCATTGAATGTAACTTTCGATGAAACTCCTCCCCGCCGAAAAATCACCATTAGAAGAGATGAGTTAGTCGAAGATAAGCTATTGAAGGTTAGTAAGAACAAAACCAATAGGCAATTACTTGAAGACATCTCATTAGAAAATAATCAAATTGTAAATATTAAAGAATCTAAAACTCATCCCCTAGAAAACGTTATTGGTAATCTAAATCAAAGAACTCTTAGGTCGCAAGCTCAAGACAAAAGCAATTTCTTTTGCTTTATTTCAACAATAGAACCTAAAAATATAAATGAGGCATTAAAGAAGAAGAATGAAAATATAGGTAATATAGGTACAATCACAGAATTAAACCAATTTAAAACAAATGAATTTGGGAACTAATCCGCAATCCCATGGACATGAACCACATAGAAACAAAATGGGTATATGAGAAATAAAACTAATGAAATAGGTGTCGTACTAGAAAAACAAAGCTCGGTTAGGCGCCCAAGTTAAATCAACAAAAAGTATTTGATTAAACAAAACAATAGCACCCGTACTTAGATAGAGTCCATAAGAATACTTTTAGCTTATGCTTGCGCACTAGACTTTAAGTTATACCAAATGGATGTGAAGAGTGCATTCCTTAACGGTTTTATCAATGAGGAGGTTTACGTGGCACAACCTCCGGGATTCATTGACTTCGCAAAACCTAATTATGTCTATAGACTTAAGAAAGCTCTTTATGGTCTAAAACAAGCCCCAAAAGCTTGGTACGATCGATTAAAAGCCTTTCTTATTAAACATGATTACTCTATGGGAATGGTAGATAACACACTCTTCACTAAAAAGAAAGACTCCAACCTCATTATTATCCAAATATATGTTGATGACATTATATTCGGATCAACTTGTCAAGAAATGTGTGATGACTTTGCCAAGATCATGCATGATGAGTTTGAAATGAGTATGATGAGAGAACTAAATTTTTTCTTAGAATTACAAATAAAACAATTAGATGATGGAATATTTTTTGATCTATCAAAATATATTTAGAAAATGCTTAAGAAATTTGGACTAGAAGACTCTAAGCCAATGAAAACCCCTATGTCTATGAAAACCAAACTTACGAGAGGCGAAGAAGGTGAGTTCGTAGATAATACCAAATATAGAGGCATGATAGGTAGTTTATTATACTTAACGGCAATTAGACCCGATATTATGTTTAGTGTTTGCCTCTGCAACACCCCCAAATTATGTAACACCCCCAAATTGGGTCGCAGCGGAATAAGGGTCCGGGGCGTGTTACTTCAAGATCAATAGCACAAGATATACATCCTAAGGGATCTGGCATAGAAAACAATAGTGTTTGTTGGATTCGATCATGCGGAGATAACGTAGATCGCAAGAGCACTAGTGGGTGTTTGCATGTTTATCGGGAATGTTTGCCTAACATCTTGGTACCGCTCTTGCCATATCCACAATCGAAGCAGAATATGTAAGCGCCGGAAAGGCATGTCAACAAGCTCTATGGATGAAAAAAGCTCTCATAGACTATGGCGATTAGATAGACGACATTCAATAATGTGTGATAACAAAGGGCTATAGACTTAAGTAAGAATTCCCGTTCAACACTCCCGAACAAACACATTGAGATCGCCTCACTCCTTCGCGATAATGTACAAAAAGGGAATATCTCTATAGAAAAGGTCTCATCGGAAGACACATAGCCGATATTCCTAAACTAAACACTTAAACGTGAGTCATTTAACTACTTACGTCCTAGGTCTAGGAAGAATGAACAAATTGAATAAGTTTTCCGCTAATAAGAAATGACTAATGAATCAATGAACCATTTGTCAAAAATATGAGAAAAAATTTTCTCAACAGGTGGTGGGCCCCTTAATTCATAAAGGGCGGCCCCTTAATTTTAAGGGGACCACCCAGACTTTAAGGGGACCACCCACCTGACTGACAATTTTTTTTTATTTTTCTTCTCTCTGTGTCTAGGTTTCTATTTTACACAAAAACACAAGATTGAGAAAAGTTTATAAGCAAATCTAAATGCATATCTTATTATACATATATACAATAGTCCCAATCTATTATTTTCTAAAAAGTTTTTCTCACAACTAGGAGCAACGATAAAAATCAAGGTTTAATAGATGTTGAGAAATGCTAAAAACATTTTTCACGAGTATACATAATGTTCTCTTAACATATTGTCAAAAGTATAAATCTAAATCTATTTTTCTACTATCTTGTTGACAAAATTAAATCAAGGATCATCTTGGATAATTTCTTATTTTGACATGTCTTAGTGTCAAAATAAATCTCTACTCTACATTGTCGCACTTAGGCACACACGAGTATTTTGCACAAAAGTTTTGTTGTCGTTTTTAACTTAACCCCTTGTCCAAGATAAATTCTTGTGCATTAATCTAGTTACTATTCGTCGTAGCCTTCATCTTTTGGTATTCAATTTCATATATGATTATATTGCTAAAATTATATGCAATAGTTTTATCCTACATATTGTAAAATGTTGATGCTAATTCCTATGCTAAAAATATTAATTGCCATAAAAGGATGGACTTGCTGCAAATTAACCACCAAACCCTCACACAAAATTTTGAGAAAAATTAAATTTTGAGAAATTTGGGAAATGGCAGTAGGCGACCCCCTTAATTTTAAGGGACCGCCCCTAATAAGGGACCGGCTAGACTAACCATAGGTACAACATATTTTTTTTATTGCGTTTTAACCAAACACCCTCTAAGACTTAGCTACTGTTTCCTAAATTCACAACATATTCCTTGGATTTGATCCTTTGAATGTTCATATTATCCTAATTTAATAAACCTTTACGTCCACTATAAATAACATTCCTCATCCTCATCATCACAATCAGCCCCACCAATACAATCCCTCCTAACAAACCCACATGCCCAACCATCAATGGTAGCCAAATAGGGGTGAAACCCATTTGAAGGAAGAAAACCAAACCATTGCAACACAAAGAGATCTACTGTGCTCAATGCAACTTCACCAATGCCAAAACCACTCACTTCCTCAGTCATGACCAACTCAAGCAAACAATCACCCCCAAGCCAGCATTACTATATACCTTACAACAAGGACATCTAACCACATCACCACAAGTTGTCTCACATCCTTCATTTCCCATCTCACCCATCAATTCACATGTTACTCATACTCAAGCTCCACCTCAAAGTGACAACCAAACTCCTTACAGTTAAGACACTCCTACATCCCCAAAAGTTACTCACATCTCCCAACATTCCCATCTCACCCATCAACTCACATGTTCTGCACACAACTCAAGCTCTACCTCAAACTGACAACCAAACTCAACACAACACGCACCTCTATCTCCAAGTAAAGAAAGCCTAGTTGATGACATTAATCAACTTCAAGACCTATCAAACCTCTTAGCTATGCATCTATCTCAACAACAAACCAACATTCCCTCATCACCTTACTCTCGAAACCTACCACATGCCCTCAACATTAACCGAAGTATGAAACACCATATTGGTATGTGCCATTGTTGCATTTTTCACACCAAAAACAATTCGGTTGCTTTTTAGGTGAGGATATCAATTGGATTGAATTCCTCCGGCTCCACTCGACCTCATCCACCACCTTAGAGTCACAGAGATTACCCTCTACAACCGTCTCCTGCTCCAAACTTTTCCAACCAACTAATCTCGTAATAGCTCCAAATAATCGTCAAAACCCTTATTAGTATCGCAAGCAAGTCAAAAATAATCCTTCTATGGCTATTTAGGATTTTTCTTTATGTATTAATATGCTTCTAAAGTATTTTTTTTCTATTTATGTATGCTTGTGTGTTGTTCACACACACCGCCCATAGACTGACGCTCCTCCAGTTTGTCGTATAAATACTAGACTTTTCCCCACTATTTTCTCACATTTTGCACTCATTCTTTCTGCTCAAAACAGCCCATATATCCTCTTTAAAATCCTTTGATCATTTAATTATAAAGCTTTGTTTCCAAGTGATCCAAGCTTAATTCCTCAAGTGCAAGAGAAGGGGGGAGCACACATCAAGGGGGAGCATTTATTCCGTCGATTTTACTAGCAATCCTCGACGATGCCTTTTTTATTCTACAAAAAAAGGGAGAAATGACATGAAACTCACATAAAATACTTTGTTTAAAAATAATTTTAACATTTAAATGATTTAAATTTTTTAATCATCAAAAAGGAAGAGATTGTTGATAAAATATAATGCCTAAAAACATTACTTATATTTTTCACATATTTACGTTTTGATAATCACAAAATGTAAAAACTTTCAATGTAAAATTAAACGTAAACAAGTAATTAGTAGTAAATTTTCATTTCGAAAATTATATCACTTCAAGGTATGAATAAATAAATGCTTAATGCATTTTATGATGAAAGGAAATTTTTATTCAACCTCACACTTTTATAAAATGTTGTAAACATTTTTATAAACATTACAAAACATTTTCTACAATTAAAAGAAATGTTTTATTCAAAATAAACATTTTGAAATTCAAGAATTTATCGGACCTTAAAAAGAGCTAAAAATTCTAAAAAATTCACCCCCCCCCCCCCCCCCCCCCCCCCCCCCCCCCCCCCTTCCCCCCCCCTACACAAAAGGACAAAATGGGGAGCGCCCAGTCTAGGGCGGCCCCCTTAAATACACGGGCGGCCCCCTTAATTTTAAGGGGACCGCCCACCTATTTAAGGGGACCGCCCATAGACTGACGCTCCTCCAGTTTGTCCTATAAATACTGGACTATTCCCCACTATTTTCTCACCTTTTGCACTCATTCTTTCTGTTCTAAAACAACCCACACATCTCACTAAAATCCTTTGATCATTTAATCATAAAGCTTTGTTTCCAAGTGATCCAAGCTTAATTCCTCAAGTGCAAGAGAAGAATACTTCCATCATCAAGTGAAGAAGTATTACACCTTTGTGTGTTGTTACAATCTTATTGCATCCATACCATAACTTGTAAATCAATTGTATATCTTGTATTTGTGTGTAGTAGCTAGATCTTGGCGATCTTTGTAAGTATAGTTAGATCGTGGTGATCTTACCAAGTAGTGTTAGATAGTTGTGATCTAAGTAGTGTGGTGAAGTGAAGTCTTGAAGTTGTGAAAAGTTGTGAAGTCGTAAATAAGTAGTGAAGTTGTGTTGTGATAGATTGGTTCTAGCTAAGATTAGAACTCGACATTTAGCTTTGTGTCGTAAATGGTGTAAGCAACGTTGTGTATGGTTTTCTCCGCCATAAGGGAGTTTGTTGACATAGTGAAGAAAACTCTCGATTTTTGGTGCTCGGGTGGATTGGAAGTAGGCGCAGAGGTGCATTTCGTTAACCAAACCACATAAATCCTCGCGTTGAGTTTTGATTGTTCTTACTCTTATCTCCTTGTCTACCATTATTTCTCATACTATCTTATTAATGTTTAGATAAGTATATTGTTTATATTGTGCAAGTGTTGAATTCAAACATAAAGTCGAAATCTATGAATTTTTACAAATACTTTTTAAAACCTTAAACTAAAAAAGTCGGTAAACTATTCAACCCCCTCTAGTTTTTCCACAGTATAACTGTAATACAATATATATTTTGTCATTTTTAGTAGGTCAATTGGCTGCATTTTAATTGTGTTAAACATATAATTTCAGGTGCAATTCTGAAAAGATAACTTCGAAGAGCAAGCATAAGAAGGTCAGTATCGGGAAGTGGCTGAGCGAAGGTAGCAACAAGAAAATTGCAGCTATGAGTAACACATGGAGCCAGCTTGCTCTTCTTTTGAAATCTCAACTTGCTCTTTTTCCCCATTTTGACTGTATTTTTTCTATTGGTTATGTTAAGGTATAAATTGTACAATCGACTATAAAGTTTTTTACCTTTTTCTTTAGCAGATGTATTATAATCGAATTACTCTAACAATGGACCAGTACAAACCAATAGAAGAACCTTACATAGGTTTTTGATACAAAGTGTTGACGGAACAGAGCAATGGAATGTGAGTGGCCCGAGATTGGGCATGCCAAGGATGCGACGCCCATTGGTACGCTAGATGATTTATCCAATATAAGCCCTTCTGGCATGGTTTTCCACTTATTTTCTTTCTAAATGGTAATCCACCAGTGGAACTAAAGCGATAATTGCCAAAAGTTTTGAGAGAAGCCATTGTAGTAACTTAGTATGAATGGACATCATACCACTTTGCTTCGAAGTCGGTGAAGATGCTGACAATATAAAGTTGACTGATCGTGAACGATAGTTTGAATTGAAGGTACCTCTTTACTTCATGCTATAGGATCATTATTGAAAAATTTGACCTTATAAATAAAGAAATTAATACATGTACGCTTTCACTGTTTATTGGAACATTTTTGGTAAAATTTTGTTATTTCAGATTATTCGTATTTAGATACGATTATAGAACTATTAAAAATATAATGGTCTACTTTCTATATAGATAGGAGGCTTGACGCTTTTATCTGAAATAACGTTATTTTATCTGTTATGGTTTAAAAATACATTGATCTACTTTTTAATAGTAGATCATTATAGCAAAAATTTATCTGTTGTGGTTTAAAAAGGCTTGACACTTTTACCTGTTGCACTAAAAATAGTTTTTTCAATGTATGTACGTGCACGTCGTTTGTTTCATGTAGGTCCATTCCATGATATGCATGAATAGATTTTCTAAGCGTACCTGTTTCCTAAAACTGAATGTAGCCTCACAATGATTTGTTCTTCAGCATCGGAAAATTGTCCATGTTTTAGATTAGGACGTAGGTAGTTAGTCCATCGTAGCCTACAACTCTCCCCACATCTTTGGAGGCTTGTATTTTTAGGGATCATTCGCCAGTTACGGGTCCCATGTTGAGCAATGTAGAAGATAGATAAATGGATTTCCTTCGGTGTCCACAGACCCATCTTCACACTCTCCTTTTTCATAACACGGGATTCGATCCATTTTTCTCCTCCTTTTTTTTAAAAGCAACAACTTATACAACAATTTTAGTAGATGAACAAAAAAATATCACAATTTAAATATTGAAATCAGAGAGAAGAAGAAATAAGGGCTGACAGGTCGTTAAGGACTCTAGCACGTACTGGACCTTGTTGAACTGCACCCTCAGTTCCTCCAATAATAACATCTGAGACCGTTCCCATATGAAATGGTCCTTCATTAATGGAATTCATTATATTCTCTCCATTATCCTTTCCTAGACAGTACAGACGTATACGTTGTTGCCAAGATTCAAAGTCTAGACAATACAGACGTATACGTTGGTGGGGGTGTATCAGAACCGGCACACTAGATGTCTTCTGACATACTAGACATCTTGTTTTATTATGATATGATATGTTTTGATCGATCAATGATTAGTGAATGTACGTTAAAAGTGGTGAGGTTAACGTATTTGTTTCTTGTTTTAGTGATATTAAGTCCCAAGTTTGAAATATTTCAAATGTCTAAGACAGTAGCTCAACTCGCCGCCAGAGGCTATCAAACCGCTGCAAAGAAATAAGGCAACTCGCTGGTGGAATTTAAGGCAACTCGCCGAACACAACTCGCTGCCAAGCAACCCGCCGCGAAGAAAGAATACAAACCGCCGTCTATATTTTAATCAAACCGCCGTTGTCTTAGACATAAGGCAACTCGCTGCCAAGCAACCCGCCGCGAAGAAAGAATACAAACCGCCGTCTATATTTTAATCAAACCGCCGTTGAGTTTTCAAACCGCCAGAGTTTCCTTTAGATATTTGCTATTAAAATATTCAAACCGCTGATACCCTGTTCAAACCGCTGGTAAGCAAACCGCTGGTACGCAACTCGCTGCTTAGTATAAAGCAACTCGCCTCTTGAGCAACTCGCCACCTAAGCAACCCGCCGTGTGTCAGAGAGTTGGTAACCTACTTAATAAAATATTATATTTAAGCAAACCGCCGTGAAGAAATTCTGGCAACCCTCCACGAAGAACAACGACTTTTATCACACAAAATCACTTATAAATCACCCTTTTGAACGATTTTGCTTGATTTCTTTTGCACAACACAGTACCACAAGGCAATAGCAACTAGAAACACCCAAACTTTATCAATACAAACATCAAAATTTGGAGAACTTAAAAAACGAGCTAGGAGCCTTCAATGGTACACTTTTCGATCTAAAACAAGCAAGAAATCGCACATACACACGATCTAATCATCCCATAAGCTCTGATACCAATTGTGGTATATCATATATCATAACACGGGGTCGATTCTTGGACTTGGCTAGTTTCTAGAGAGAGAAACACATGAGAGAGTTTTTCTAGTGAGAGAAAATGTGTTTTTATAAGAAAAGAATAAATGACTAGCTTACCTCTTCCAAAGTTGGAAGAGGCTTATATAGTTCTTACAATATACCGGGTATTAGTACCCGGCTTAATACCGAAAATCATACTATTAACTATTAAACTACGAGCTATAATAAACAGTAAAATACAAGGGGTGACCGAGTCTTTTTCTAATATCTAACAAAAGCTTAATATGCTCATACCATGACGACGCAGATAAGTGAACACCTTTCAAATGTTGGCCCAAAATACATGTAGGTTTAATACGTTGGCCCACCAAAACACGAATGGGAACACCTTTAACCGAAGCGCATTAGACATTCTGTGCACTTCGGTTCTGAAAAAAGCATAGACATCCGCAATGGTTGCAAACTAAAAAGTTTACCATGCCAAAACACGGAATGTTTACGCCTTTAGTTGAAGCTATTAAAATCCATGACAACCTCATAATAACGATCGCCTACTGAACCAAACCCGCGATGGCTACAAACCTGACAGGTTGCTATGCCAAATCACGGTTCTAGTCACATTGCTAATGTGATATGTATATAGTCATAATCTTGCAACTGTATTGCCTTTTGGATATACTAAGAAGGGGAAATATCATCGTCAATGAGCCTCACATAAGTAAACTGTCAAAGAAAGAGGATACGTTTGCCATGGTTGCAAACTCATTGAGTTGCCTCGCCAAGGTGCAGATAATCTCAGCTTTAAACGAACCTAATGAGACTCATCAAACCACCCTGTTATAATCAATATCAGGATGAGTTATCTATCGAATATCACATTAGCTTTACAACATAAATAAGCTTAAGCTAATCCGTCATAGCAAGGTATATAATACTACAATGAAGCGTACAAATGTTGATGGATTTTTTCTTTTATGCGTGTTTGTTATTTAACCGCTAACCAACACAATCACACACACGCACACATAAGAACACGCAGTCACATACACTAATTCTTATCAAATGAAGTAACTAATAACAAACCGCAACTAACAGAATCACGTACACAAATACACATAGTTTATAAAGCTATTGCTTATAAATAACTTGACAATGCAATCACATAAGCATTCAAAACTTAAGTTAATCACATAAACACACACAATAATTCTTATCAAAATATTTACAATAAAAAATCTTAGCTAACGCAATCACACACACACACAAACACACAGTAACACACATAATAAGTCTTATAAAAAGGGTAGCAATATCAAACCATAACTAACAAAATAAAAAAACATAAAAGCACACAATATATCAAAAAGTTAGTGATTCATATAAATTAGATGTCAATTTAAAACCCTAACTTCAAATAACAACAAATAAACAGCTTAATTAGAATAAAAAACTGTAAATGAAAGCATGATTAAGGACAAAATAGGTTACCTAAAGAAGGCAGTTGATTAATTCGGTTAAATTCGTGACTATTAGATCTATCCATTGATAAAAATTAGGGTTTTGAGAATGAAATTGGGGAAGAAGGAAAGAAGTTAGTTGCGTAATATGTGTGTGTGTATGTAAAATGGAGGTGTGTTTAGTGTTAGAGAGACATGTAAAGGACAAATGTTTTAAGAGGGAGGAGATACAGAGAAGTGGAAACGGGTGAGAGTATGTGAGAGTGTGAGAGTATGTGAGAGTGGGAGGATAAACGGGTTAAAAAACCCAAGTATGTGAGAGTGTAAAAGTGTGAGAGTGGGAGGATAAACATGTTAAAAAAACCTGACATTTACCCAACATCCCCATAATTGTATGTATTAGATAATATCTACTAATAGCCCCCGCAGTTGGAGTGTGAGGACGTTAAATGCTTAAACTAGACCAGAATTCGTCAAATAAAGCAAATGAAAAACCCTTGGTGAAGATGTCAACATACTGGTAAGGGGAAGGAACATGCAAGACACGAACATGACCTGCTGCAACCCGATCTCTAACAAAGTGTATGTTAATCTCGATATACTTTGTGCGTTGATGATGCACCAGATTAGAAGATAAATATACCCCACTGACATTGTCAAAATAAACTATGGTAGTTAAATGTAAAGGAGAATGGAGCTCACGAAGGATATTCCGCAACCAAGAAGTTTTAACCATCGCATTGGAAACATCACGATACTCAGCATCAACACTAGAGCGAAACATAGTGTACTGACTCTTGGACGACCAAGACAATAGATTGTTGCCAAGAAAAACGCAATATCCTAAAGTAGAACACCGAGTAGTCAGGAATTTGGCAATCAACATCGATATAAGCAACTAGTTAGAAAGTCGAGGAAGAATACAAGTGAAGAACATAATCTAATGTACCAAAAACATATCGTAAAATCCTCTTAAGAGCAACAAGATGAGGCTCTCGAGGATCATGCATATAGAGACAAACCTGTTGAACCATATAGGACAAATCAGGTCTAGTAAAAGTGAGGTATTGTAAAGTCCCAACAAGACTCCGATAAAGGGTCGAATCATATACCAAGGTACTATCAGCTCCCAACTTGGATTCTGTATCAACAGGTCATGCACGAATGACAATTGTGCATGCCTGCACGCTCAAGAAACTTCGATGTATACTTTTTTAGCTAAGAAATATCCCCTTGGTGAACGTGTGACAAAGATGTCTAAAAAATAATTTAGCAGACCAAGACTAGTCATAGAAAACTTCTAATGTAAATGCACTATAATCCTTTGTAAAAATGTTATAGAAGAAGCTGCCAACAAAACATCATCTACATAAACTAACAAGTAAGCTACATCATAGCCCTGCATATAAACAAACAAGGACGAATCGCATCTACTGTCACCAAAACCAACACGAGTAGCATAACTCACAAACCGCTAAAACCAGGTACGCGGTGCCTACTTAAGGCCATATAATGATCTGTTTAAGAGACAAACATGTTCGAGACATTGATGATCCCCATAAATATGAGGTTGATGCATGTAGACAGTCTCAGATACAGTACAATGTAGAAATGCATTTTGAAGGATATCAAATCACACAACTTACTAAGCTAGAAAAGAATGATTCTAGAGAGAGAGAGAGAGAGAGAGATCGTTGGAACAATTCTAGAAAGAGAAAGAAATATGTTATTATGAAATGAACCAACACCCTCTCCATGAGATGGAGAAGGCTTTTATACTTCCTTACATGGGGCATCCATGGGCTTAGTGTACCATGGGCTTGGCCCGGTTAGCTTACTTTTACACAATGTTTAACTACGAGCTACGGGATATATATATATTAAGAGTGATCGAGACTTTTCGTAATCCTAACAATCTCCCCCTAAGGGTACAAAAACTTAAGCTTAGCATACTATGTATGTCTTTTGACTTGCTCGTAGTCTTGAATCTTTGTCTTTATCTTGTGATATATGTAGTGATCTTTTGACTTTAGGCTTGAGCTTGTTCCTTTAGCTTGACTTGTCTATGATCTTGAGCTTCTTGAGATCATAGCCATACATCATCTCTTTTCATCATCTTGTAATCTTTTTCCCTCTTGTGATCTTGTGACCTTCAGACCAACATGATCATACCTTTCTTCATCTTAAAAGTTTGTATAACCATCTTTCTTGAATTTCTTTAACTATAACACTTTGTAACTTTAAGGAAGACGTGGAGTATCAAAGTAGCGGAAGTCTTTTGAAACATGTACTTGAGCTTTCATAATGTCTTTACATATTTTGGTCGAGTATGAGCATGTGACTATGAATCTGACTCGTCTTGGACTAGCTGCTGCTACCATCAGGAATACCTGCAGGTTTAGGTTAGTGATAATTAACAGATATGTGTCTTTGTCACTTTGTTAATCAGTATAAATACTGCCTGTGATAAGGTAGAATTCAAAAGAATCTCCTTGGCAGGGTTTTACAGCTCCACTAGCCGTTCTTGTTACCGTAGCGTCTTAAAGCAGACAACACGGTAAGAGTGAATATGTGAGTTACTATCTCACTCATTGAGTCGTCAATTCATATACTGGACCAAATTGATATCTAGTTGTCACAAGTTTGATCCATAAAGGATCTCACACGTCACCTGTCACACCCCGCTAAGAGCGAAAACACGGGATGCGACGTTATGATTACATCGCACAAGATATGTTAGGAACGATAAAAGTGTTAATTATTAATATGGATTGGTCTTAGTTTAGTTTATAGTTTTATAAGTAGTTATGATGTAATAAAGTCTATCTTGGTCAAAGTTAAGTAAAGTTGACCAAGGTTTGACTAAGTTAGGAAAATAGAATATGATAAGTAATAAGTATAAATACTCATCTTGGAGGAGTATTTATACAAGTCTTGTAGTTTGTAATCTCACTTCTCCCTCCCATTTCTATTTTCCCCTTTGAAATAAAAATTTAGAAAATGATGAAAATACTCTCTAGCTCCTCTCCTCTATTCTTCTTAGCTTTTGTATGATTACTACTTAGTGTCAGAATCCCTATAATCACTTACACTTCATATTATGATGAACAAGAAATTAAGCTAGGAGATGAGAAGAAATGTAGAGAGAGAAATAAGAG
Organism: Tanacetum coccineum; assembly: GCA_026074375.1. Taxonomy (NCBI): domain Eukaryota; kingdom Viridiplantae; phylum Streptophyta; class Magnoliopsida; order Asterales; family Asteraceae; genus Tanacetum; species Tanacetum coccineum. Next base: position 79,889 of record BQNB010009958.1, read on the forward strand.
AGAGAAAGTAGAGAGAGATAGAAATTGGGAGAGTTACTTGCAAATGTGAAAGTTACAAAGGACCAACCCCCCTCACCTTCCTTAGGGAGGTGTATATGTATCAAAACTAAAAGGCTTTCATGCCTTTAGTAATTCTATGGGCCGGGCTCGGGATTACTTGGGCTTTCGCCTGATACACGTGATCGGTTAGCTTACATTTAAGAGCCCGTTTACCCGTCTAGCCTATTACAATGTATATTAATTAATAACCGAGACCTAATATAATTAATGAACAAACTTTCATTGTTCGACTCAATATTTTGAGGCTAACAATCTCCCCCGAAGTGAGTTCATTGTGACACTCCTTCGTGAGATCAATGAGATTGCTTTTGTCGTTGAGCTCTTGTGATCTTTGGTGTGTAGTCAAATTTATATACGTAAAGAGTTATTAATCTCGTAAGAATTTCTTTCCAAAATACTTCTCAACCAAGAGAAATCTTCGTCTTTTTCGTCCGAGATCTTTAAATCTTTATCCTTCCGTCTTGATCGTATTTGCCCGCCATGCGATCTGTGTCCTTGACCACATGCTCATACTTGTGCATCACTCTTGAAAAGCTTGCTAACAATCACCCTTGATAAGAAACTTTGATATCTTTTAAAGGAAGGATCATGTATATTGGAGTTTGTGGCGGAAGTCCTATTGTCTTTAATTCTTGAGCTTTCATGATCTTGAATCTCGATGCTTTATAATATGTCCTTTGTTGTTTTGAGCATGACCATTGTGGTAATGAATACCCGATCTCACTAGAATAAGGCATTACCATCTCCATCTTTATGTTTGCCTGTAAATAAAACAGTTGCAATAAAGCGTGTGAGGACGAATATGGCTTTGTCATACGGCCTGTATTTGGTTTAGATTAACCTTTGGTGTCCGTAGGACCGTTTTATAGTAAAAATAATGTACCTGGTGTTCAGGTAGGATTCAAAGAATCTCCTGACAGGTTTTCCAGCGTTAAAGCGTAGGATCTTCTAACACAGATGTATTAGATTTACCATGCTTGCTAGTTCTCATTACCGGAACATCTCAAAGCAGACAACACGGTAAGAGTGAATCAGATAGTTACTATCTTTCTGATTAAGCCGTCAATTCATTTCCTGGAACAAGTTTGATTCACATTGAATCGCACCATCATTTCTTTCTAGTTGACACAAGTTTGATTCATATAGAATCTCGCAAGTCACCTACCAAGAGCTTGTTTGATGCTGGCTCAAGCAGGATTTCCATCTTCATTATGAGTACATAAGTATCACTCGGATGTTCTGGCATAATCACAAGGATAATGCGTAGGACTCTTGTTAACAACTTGTGAACTAATTGGTGTTCAACAAGTGTTAGAAATGGAATGTGTCCTAATGAGATTTATTTATGGATCTCTTGGCTCTAGACTCGATTAGTGCATTTTGGTTTTAGTAATCGGAGGCTGGAGCAGACTGCCACCTATTCAATATCAACTAACTCGGAGTAAGAAAGTCAATAGAAGTCGTGTGTATCTCCGTGACAAATGAGACAAGTTTCTGTTGAGAGAAACCTGAATGGATGGGGAGGGTTGTGTATAACGTTTTCGTTTATATAACGTTTCGTTTATATAACGTTTCCCATATTTATATAATCTAATGTTTTTCCATTTCCAAACGCCCCGCGTGTTTCAAATATATATATATATATATCTCAACGAGATCAATTAGAAAGTTAAATTATAAGTAGTATATTTATTTAACCATTAAACCACCATTAAATCCGTTTTATAATTCATAAAACATTACGATATACTTATTAATCGATTTATACCATCAAATGCACCCTTGTTGTTAAACCAAACGCCCCTATCTGCTAAACCAAACGCCCTTATCTGCTAAACTAAACGCCCCTATTTGTCTGCTGTCCCAAACACCCCTGTTTGTGTATTTATGTTATTCCAAACGCACTCATATGCCAATTCTGCTACCTCAAACGCACCCTTATTGTGTAAATAAACCAAACACGTCCTATGTTGTTTTCTACTAAGCCAAACGCACCCTAACCGTGCTTCTGTACAACCAAACACACCCTTAGTGCTAAATCTATATCCAAACGCACCCTTTGTGCTTGTCTTTAATACCAAACGCACCCTATATGGTGGTTGACCCGAAACAAACACCCCTATTTGGCTGTTGAACAGCCAAACGTACCCTTGTCGGGTTTTATAAACCAAACGCAGCCCTCAGCTGCTTTAACAAAACCAAAACGCACCCTTGGTGCTAAGAACAACCCAAACGCACCCTTAGGGGGTTGACCCGAGATCAAACGCACCCTATGAGGTGCTCAATACAGAACCAACACACCCTTGGCGCTATAAAACCAAACCCAACACACCCTAGATGGCTTGAGACAGCCAAACGCACCCGCTGCGTTTGGCATCCAACTAAACGCACCTCTTTTTGATGAAAACGCAAACCATACGCACCCTTGACTGGTTTAAAAAAAACCAAACGCAGCCATGGTGTTGTTATTAAACACGATGCACTCTTGTGGTTTAATAACCAAACCCGAACGCACCCCTTGTGGGTTCGTTAAAACCCAACGCACCCTTGTGGTGTCGATTTCGGCTGTGGGGCGAGATGACGAGGAGGAGGGTGGTGCGGCGGTGGTGATGGGGACGAAGGTGGAGTGATGGTGACGTGAGGATGATGATGATGGTGATGGTAGCGGGGTGGTAGGGATGGCGATGGTGGCAGCCATGGTGGTGGCAGTGGCGTGAGTGGGTGTTGGTCGACGACGGCGCGTGGTTTGGGGGATCGAATAGATCGTGCTATGGGGATGGTTTTCAAAAACTCGCCGGAAAAGTTTTTCGGCCGCGGCACGACGGTGGTGGCCGGAGGTTGGCCGGATCCGGCGGCTGGAAATGAGAGAGGAGAGGGAGAGTGATGTATGTGTGTTTTATGTTTATAAAATGAAAAAATATTATAACTTTTATATATATATATAAAAGTTAAATTACAAAGCGTAGGGTGTGTGATAGTATATGGTTTATTGTGTAAATGTTTCACAGGAAC